>JAJJMA010141442.1:0-11940 GCA_023529015.1 Papaver nudicaule
GACGGAAAACTGACTAATAACCTGCATAAGGAACAAAAGCTTGTAGACTACGAATGTCTATAGGTTGAAGAAGTTTCTAATGAGCTGTGAGAAAACAATTACTGAAAGTAATCCAACAAACCCTAAGCATTACCACTAGCAGTTCCAGATGCATACAATTATCCCACTCAGTTAGTTCCGTCGAGTATGTCACCTTTTACTTGCGAGGTACACATTATTAATGAGGAAGGAGAAACTATTACACTCTAATTCTTTTAGCTCCAAACTATGGCTAAGATCGAAAGAGAAATCATTTGGAATTTGAACTTTGTATTTCTAATGGGCTAGAGAAATCCAATATTCTTCCTTTATAATAGAAATAAATAAATAATTTTATTTAGAATCACATTGTCATAAAATTTATTTTGGACTTAAAATCTTCATTATAATCCAAAATTTAAAAATATTAGTGTTACACAGTTACCAATTTACTTGGGGCGAACCACACCAACGCCTTGAGGCTCAGAATCATAGCTTAAACTTCTCCATGGTCAAATATTTCTCTAAATTGGTTGGGCTGCCAGGCCCGACTCAAACTGCCGTCCAACCTTGAGCCCTGCTAGGAACCAACCCATTCATATATATAGGCATCGTCCATTGCCTCCTTGATAGAAAACCCTGAAATGATTCAGTTCACTCTACCGTGCCATTAATCATAAAACCCTAGGCCCTTAAAACTTCTCGCTCTCCAAGCGGAAAGAAGGAAGTCATAAACCCTAGATCTGCAGTTTGCTGCGCCTCAAAATTGAAGTTTCCCCACACAAAATGCAAAATTCAGGTCACTTTATTGTCTCTACATCGAGAAATGAATGAGATTTGAGTGAAGATTCCAGGAAAAGAAAATCAAGAAACTAGAAACTATATGGAAGAAGAAGAAGAAGAAGGTGTTGTTGGATCTAAGCTGCTTCCGTTGTTACTAAAGAAGAATTTTGGAATGATACAAATAAAGAATCAAAAGAAGAAGAAAATAAGAAAAGAAAAATGTTGTTTCGATTTGGATAATCGGTCGGTATTAGCGGATTCGGAAATTGGATTTTCATATAACCCTGATTTGGGTAGTGGAGTATCTAGGAACACTAAGAAAATAGTGTCGATTAATTCCCTAAAATGTGCACGGGTAATGATTACGGTGCTGCAGCTGTCCGAGGTTGCGTTTCGGAGAGATTTCAGTGTCCACTGTGGTCTGCGCCATGGTCTCTATATCAACGGGACATGCTTAGGTTTGGGCGCATGGTTTCCGGTGTAAAAGAGCAGCATTCATGTCATGAAAGCATTTGAATCTAATTAAAACTAGATGGCGAGAAATTGCGCAACCCAGAACAGCAACATCAATGTCTATGGAGGTGTTCTTAAGATTATCTACCACAACAGCTGAATCACATGGAAACTGGGGACCAGACTGGGACAAATTTCAGCATCAACATAAGGTGATTGTTCTTTATAATTATTAAGGGTTATATTTATTTGATTTTGAACTGGACCAAAGGTTCATTTTGCTTTTAATTGCATAAGCTTTATGTGTCTGCTGCCTTGATCTTGCCAGGACATGTGTGAATAATTAGTTAGTTGCTAAACATATGTGGTTAACTGTCAGTTATATCGGCTCGTTGAAGTTGTGATTATGTGGAATATGATTGTTTCGTGTATGTCTTTTGTGACATCTGTTTGTCTTTTGTAATGTACTATGTAGGTTCGAGGAGAAGCTAATTATACACCTGAAAAAATACATCTAAAGGTTGGAGGTCCTCGTTGGAAAAGGGGGTGTGAGGATAAGTCATTGAGGCTAATTCTAAAGCAGAAGTGGCAAAGAGATAAGTAGAAGAACAGACAAAGGAAGTAGCACAACTGAAATGAACATGTCCTGAATTGACCAAGATGTTAATGCTGCTTTACCAGGTGAAGATCCTATGCTAATATTACTTTGATGTATCTAATACAAGAATTGCTTAGTATTACCAATTTTTCTAATTTGACTCATTCTGCTCATTTTTGTCTTGTCCTTTTTCGGAATCAGTTTGATTGCTCTTAGTTGTTTTTGTAAGCTTATCTACTGAGAAAGCATCATTCACATATACATAGTTTGTTGGGTATCTAAGTGACCCATGGTGTTTGTGTATTGTTACATAGTTTCTGAATTTAAGTTGGTAACATAGAGATGGTTAACAGAACTGGTGACATTGATAGTTCGATTGCAGTAGCTTGATACTCAGTTATTACTCTTATCACATGGAAACGAAAAGTTTAGATGGACCCAGATAGTGGAGCAAAAAGGCTGTAGGTCTTTAAGCGAGACTGTTACCAAAATCTTTTGAAATTTAGAGACTGAAGCCCAATAGATCTTTACTGTTCTATGCAGTGTGCACCACTTCTGCAGCTTCAATCTGAGTTACGTTTTGAACAATGTACAGTTTCAAGAAGGTATTTGGTTGTGGACAACAACTTTTATGAACATATTATGCTTTTTCTATACAGGAAAATATGGGATGCTCTGACTGGTCATGTACTGCATTTGTTTGATCACAAACACATAGTTCGGGCATGTGCCTTTTCAGAGGTAATTTAAGCTTTTATCTACTTGTAAGTTGTAAACCGACTAATAGTTAGTTTAGGATTCACCTGTTCCTCTTCAGTTTTGCCTCATCATTCTTAAGTTTTTTTAGAAGATCATTTTTTATATATAAATAGTAGTTGACTAGTTTCTTTTCACATTGCTTATGATTTATGTACTTGTTGTTACTACAGGCTACATATCTTCTATTTACTGGAGGTTTCGAGAAGATCCTTCGGATTTTTGATTTGAGTCGTCCTGATGTAGCTCCAAGAGAAGTTGATAAATCTCCTTGGTCAAGAACAGTAGCATGGCTTCATAGTGATCAAGCAATATTAAGTTCGTGCTCCGATATTGGAGGTGTGAGGTAGGCTGAGTTGTTAAAGTCGTTAGGCGGATGTGAGGCGGCCGGGTGAGGCCTGGGGCCTAAAGAGACTAATCGGAGATTAAACGGGATTAAGCGGATATATTAAAAAGTATAAAAAAATATATTTATTATATTTAGCTATAGGGTATCATGTAATTTTTTTTATTTAGTATGGGCGTAGTCGTCATTTCATCTTAGATTCTCTTTTCTTAACCCTAAAACAAAAACTCACCCCTCCACCTCACTTCTCTCTCACTTCTTCCTTCTTTTTTTTTCTCTTTCTCATGCGCCTCACCTCTACCACCTCCTTTTTTCCTCTTTCCTCACCTCTGTTCTTCCTCTGTTTTCTTCTTTTTTTTCTCTTTCTCATGCGCCTCACCTCTGTTCTTCCTCCCTCACCTCTACCACCTCCTTTTTTCCTCTTTCCTCACCTCTGTTTTCTTCCTCCCTCACCTCTACCACCTCCTTTTTTCCTCCTTCCGCCATTGATACAGAAAAACAAGAAAGAAGAGAATATGGGACAATTTTTTTTTTTTTTTTTAGATCTGAGGTGAAGCGGCGCCCGGATTTATGTTAAGTCGGCCGGAAATCGGCCCGAGGCGCCGCCTAACCGGAGATCCGCCTAATTGAGAAACGCCTGAAAATTTTTGGCGGCCTTCGGCCGCCAGGCGCCTGGGCGGCGCCGCCATTGACAACACAGGATGTAGGCCTTTGTCGTCAAGCTTTTCTAGTTGGTCTATATTTGTGTGCTTATGAATATTTCCCCTACTTTATCCTCTCAACGTATGAAGTTAAATATACATTATCCCTTTGTATAGCATGGAATTCAATTCTTCAAATTATGGAATGAAAACTTATAAAAAATACTTGTAAAAGGGGTTCCCAAAGATAGTCACCATAATGGGGGGTCTTAGTAGTATACTAGTATGTGTGAACTTCTTTAGTTATGCTACAATAGGTTGTTGTTTCCATAGCTGTTTTGTGTTCAGTGCTACAATAGGTTGTTTTAGTCGCATCTTTGACTAAGTTGCGGCTAGAATGGACCTTGTTAATCTGTGATGTAGGTTGCTAATAGGCAGATGTAGGGTTATTCATGCACAACTCTCAGATCTGGCTTGTGAACCTCCATTGTTCGTTAACCCCTTCCTCTTATCTGGGTTACTGCACATAACTCTCAGATCTGGTTTGTGAACCTCTAATGTTCGTTAACCCGTTCCTCTTATCTGGTTACTGCACATGAGTTGGTTGAGGCTTCATGAATTGCATCATAACATATTCCATCGTATCTGCTGAAGTGTTCAATTCTACTGTTAATGCTTGCCACTGTATCCTTGATAGATGTTTAGGAATTATATGGATCTGGTACTCGATCAGTTAACGATTCTAATCTTTGTATTCTACTGGTGATTCTACAGATTATTGGATGTAAGGAGCGGAAAGATCGTGCATACAATAGATACTAGTTCACCTGTGACAAAATCTGAAGCGAGTCAGGATGGTTAGTTAGGTTATGTGATCAATCCAGACGATTTGTATAATTTAGCCTATTATCGTTTGGATTGCCTTTGTGTCACAACCAATCTAGCTGATAATAGGCTAAATTTTTACAAATCTAGACGATATTGAAGTTGAGAAGAGATTTGTGGAGTTATCGGTTAGGTTGGATAGACACAATTCAGACGATAATAAAGTTAGCTATTGTGTCACAACCAACCCAGCCGAAATAGTGTTAAATTTTGAAAATTAAGACGATTTTCAAAAAATCAACATTTTTCGTCTGGAAACATCTAGCCGAAACAGCTAATGACAGCACTATCGGCTGGATTTGAACACATAAATCCAGACGATTTTGAACTTCCCCAAATTCGGAATTTATCGGTTGGATTAAGAACACATCCAAACCGAAAATGATGTTTTCGGCTGGATTCTGGGTTAACATTGAGCCGAAAATTGGTTCTGGAACTTACAAAAAGAATAAAAATCCATCCGATTTTTTTTCTTTTATCTAACTATATGATTACACTAATTAAGTTTATCTAACTATATCTAACTATATGATTACACTATATGATTACACTAATTAACTATATGATAGCACTAATTATATAGGGATAGTTTGGCCATTAAGAAAATATATTGGATAAGGGGTTTTGGAAAAAACTTTTGGACACCCCTATGTTGTCTCATTAGGGAGGTCTCCCTAACAAAATGGGGGTCCCTAAATTAGCCAATAAAAATTGTGACCCCCAAAACTACACCACTACCCAAAAATTGCAGGGTGATTCAAAATCTACTCCATAGGCTAAAATATCCTAACTAAATTTGGCCCCATCCGTTAGTATTTGGCCCCATAAAAAAATAATTCCTGCGGATGTTGTATAGCAAAATCGGAAAACCCCTTGTAAAAGAAGACTGTTTTACCCTTCCCTATTTATATAACCTAACCCTACCCAAAAAAAACAACTACTTTCACTTTCTGAGTTTCTTCTTCTTCTCTATTTTTTCTTCCTCTTTCTTCTTCCTCCTCCCACTGGGTCACCGTCACCACCACCAACTTCTACCACCGCCGCCAGTTACCACCACCAACATCAATATATTTGTTTTGGGTCTCTGTAAATCAACTACCACAAGCAGGTTACCAGAACAACAAGTACAACTGCTGTTTACCCAGAATCGGCCCTTTTTGATCCCCTATCCAACAATTGTTTTTCATGTTCTTCATTTTTGATGAAAAAAATAAACCGGCTGAATCTCCAGCGGTAGCACAAATTGGTTTATCAAATTCTGATCTTTTGGATGATGGTGCTGGTGCAATTGGATGAGTTTTGTCGAGAAGTAGATAAGTTGATCGAAGTTGTCTTCTCCAAACAAGATTCCCACCACCGCTAACATCTCCAATAGATGATGGATGGTGATGACGACTTGGTTGATACGATGGAACTAGTAATGGTCTATCTAATGGGTTTCCTAAATTGAATTAAACCAGTACTGGAAAATGGGTTTGTTCCCGTTGATAGAATTCTTGACTCCATTTCTTGTCTGAATGATTGAAATGCAGGGAAGAAGTGAATCAGAGCAACCTAGTACCAAACGAACTCAACCCCATCACCAGTTACAAGTCGCGTATTAAGTGTTTGATAAAAGAACTGACTGACCAGTTCTACAACAAATTAAACTTAAAGATGAGATCATAATTAACAGTTTCAAAACACTGGATGCTCGAGGTGCAAATGTACACATTGTGGGTGCTGGTTGTATTACATTACAGTATGTTAGTAATATTATCATTCATAACATTCATATTACCATTGTTTCATCCTCTGGTAGTGTACGTTCCAGTCCGGATCATTACGGTCGTAGAACTAAATCTGATGGGGATGGTATATCTGTATTCGGAGCTAGGAAAATTTGGATTGATCATTGTTCGTTGTCTTATTGCAAAGATGGTTTGATTGATGCTATAATGATTTTACGCAATGGGAAATGTATGCCATTGGTGGTAGCGCCAGTCCGACAATCAATAGTCAAGGGAATCGATACATTGCTCCTGCTAATCCTAATACGAAAGAAGTACTACATTACAGATATGATTTCATTCCATTTCATATTCAGGTTGTTATTGCTTCCTTGGCCATGTGGTGGTGTTAAAATTTGCACGGTGCTAAACTGTTAATGCAGGTGACTAAGAGGGTGGATACAGGGGAATGGGCAGATTGGGATTGGAGATCGGAAGGAGATGTCATAGTGAATGCAGATTAATTAATTTTCCCAAAGTTCTTTCTTTCCTGTTGTTATTTCAGTTTATATAATCGGTCATTGTATTTGTGTATATGTGCCGATTCTGGGCGGACCTAAACTTAATCGGTGTTTATGTCAATGAACATTTATCGATTGTATACATAATCGGTCCTTAAGTACACCAACAAGCACCGATCTCAAATGGAAGAAAAAAAATTCTGTTTAAAAAAACGACCATAATCGGTGCTTATATCGATTTATAAAGACCGATTCTGGTTTTACTTGTATTCAATTTTTGATGTTTTGGATTCCCAATTAATGCCAAATTTATCTATATAATCGGTACACTTATTAACGAATATGAACCGATTGTATCAAAATCGGTAGTTATGCAGATGTATATGGACCGATTGTACCATAATCGGTTCTTAGTAGAACAAAAATTCACCGATTCCCATTGAAAAAAGTTTAGTTTTTTTGTTTTGAAAAACAACCAAAATCGGTACTTATGTCTAGAAATATAAACCGATTCTGGTTTTACTTTATAATCGATATATATAATGACCGATAACCGCCGATTATTGTTCTTGTTTTTTAAAAATGAAGAACAATCGTTTGATATGGTGACCAATATACGCCGATTCTGGGAAAAAATTACTTAATGAAATTTATGGTGGGAGGAGTGGAGGCGGCGGTGGTGATTGGGTAATATTTTTTTTTTGTCTATTCATGGTTAGCTTAATGAGATATATGGAGGAAGATGGTGGTGGTGGTGGTGGTGGTGGCGGAGGCGGTGGTTGTAGTGGTGGAGGCGGCGGTAATGGTGGTGGTGGTGCAACAATGGAGGAGAAGGTTATGGATATAAAAGTGGTGGTTATGGATATAAAATGAAATTAGGTTAGATTAGTAGTGAAGGGTAAAATAGTATATTCCTCAATTTTTTTACATCCCATAACAACTCACCCTAGATGGGTTTAAATTTTCATGGGACCAAATACTAGCTCATGGGGCCAAATTTAATGACGTATATAATAAATGGGCTAGGCAGCCCAGCCCCGAATCAAAATACACTTTAAATGTGGCCGTTTAACCTTGTGGTTTCAAGGCCAACCCTGCTCGGGACAAACCTATTGACAAGAGTCGTCCATTGTCTCTTTGATAGAAACCCTGGAAACTTATCATTCAGTAAATCTCTCGTGCCTCCTCTGTAAATCTTCATCTCCTAAACAAGCTTGGGGCTTCAATGGGGAACTTCAATAATCTGCCAAAAGAGATGATGTTAGACATCATAAATCGATTACCAACTGAGTCTATTCTAGAGTGCAAGTTAGTTTGTAAAACCTGGAGAAATCTTCTTTGTGCAAGTAAGTTGAGTTTTCTTTTCTTGAGTTATTACTACTCGTGTTTTCATCATATTTGCTATACTGATCTGTTTAAGGAGACACTGCCATCCTTTCACAAAACTCCAAGAATAAGCTCTCTTAAGTTAATTCCTATATTTGGATACGGTAATAAGATACTTGGATCATGCAATGGTTTGTTATGTCTCGGCAGTATGCTTGTTACTCGGTCTAATTATATTATCTGTAACCCCATCACCCAAGAGTATGTTATTCTTCAAAGACTCAATGTAGCATGTAATGCTTTGGCTAGTGGTTTCGGTTATATTCCTGCGACCAATGAGTACAAAGTGGTTAGAATCATTGTGTTGGAAGACGAACCAATAAGCGCTCTAATGGTTGAGATATACACTCTTGGAAGTGGCAGTAGATGGAGAAACATAGGCAAATTGGAGAAGAATTTTGTTTTCGGTAGTGAACTTAGTGTATTTGCCAATGGAGCTCTTCACTGGATGGATAAAAATAAAAAATGCATTCTGGCTTTTGATTTGGCTGACGAAAGATTTTTGGAAGTTTCATTACCCCCTGACGTTCCTACGAGCTCAAGGGGTTTATGTCTTGGGGTTTTGGGTGATCACTTGATGTGTCTCCATGATGGTGAAGAGAAGAATGTCAATGTATGGTTATATAAGAAAGATTATGGCTTCATGGGTTGGAATAAGGAGTTTAGCTTAGCCGATATGAAACCATTTGCGTTTACAGAGGATGGTGGTGCATTATTGTGTTACAAAACTCATGACCTAGATACCATTATTTACCGTTATGACTTACGATCTTCGTGTTCAAAGATACTGGTGAGTTTTGATAGAGACTTCTTTCGGCCGATCGCTCACATGAACAGCTTTGTATCACTGAAGGCTTTAGGAGAAGAAAGAGCAACAACCAGAGGCTAAGACAGAGAATTTCTTCGTCTTGTTAAATTGTAAGATGATAACTCTTGGGTCTGAAAGAGTGTTTATGCAGAGTAAGGTGGTGGTATTAAGATTGGCATATGGTTAGATTGCTGGGTTATTGGCTAAAATACCCCTCCTGAACCATCATCTAACTTTAATCAGTATGGTTTTGTTCGTGATCTGTTTCATAATTCTAGGGCATGGAATGTAAATCTAGTTGATTCTATTTTTATTTTTTATTTTTTTTTTTGCTAGAAAAGATTACATCATTAAAAGAAAGAGATTCAGTTGGAAAATGGGCGAGGATAATCCAACCATTCACCATTAACCAAATGTTTACCACTGTGTTTAGCCGCATTTAACTAGAATTTACCAATTTCTAGTTAATTCTTTGTTTTCTTAAAATTGTGCTAAAATGATTTTGGAAATGCATGTTCCTGGAACTGGAAATATCTTTAAGACGTCCCGACTAGGAACAGGATTGCTAGGTCTAAGGTTGATGTTGTAGTAGTGCACCGTGGCCTTCGTATTTCTTTAATGCTCTTATGCTAGAAGCATATGCTCTTAAGCTAGTTAAATTCTGGTACAGATTCTTCATCAACCCACAACCTAATTCTGAACATTTTATATACAGATGCATGCATGATAACTGCTTTGGATTATGGGGAAAGGTAGGTACTTTCTTCTGAAAGAATTATGCATAGCACTGGGCCTGAAGTTTTTTTTTTTTAAGGTAAAAAAAGATGTGCTGATTATGCCCTAATTCAGTTTTTACGCTCCAATTTAGTTTTGTCCGCACCCTTTTTTTTATGCCCCGATTCAGTTTTCACGCCCCAATTCAGTTGTTTTGATTTTTACGGTTCATAGGGCAAAACTAGGGCATCTTTTACGCCTTGGTTTGGTAGGCGTAAAAGCTGTTACGCCTTACTTCATGAAGAATCACAAGACGTAAAAACTAGTTTACGCCTCGGTTTCATATGAAATCCAAACCGTAAAACCAACTGGTGCGAAAAAAAACAGCCCCAAATCGATGATTCTCCCTTTGTGGATTGTAGATTTGAGGCGGCTCTTTCTATTCTTGGATCAATTATAGTGTCTCTAAGGGTTAATTTTTGTTTTCGCCATCTTTAATTTTAATCGAGACAATAAATTTTTCGTATCGGCGATGAACCGTAAGTTTAATTTTTCGTATCCTCTTCTCATTTAATTTTGTTTTTGTTTTTGAGAAATATAAGAAGACCCGCCCCAAGTTTTGGTTTTAGGAGAAGGAGAAGATGAGAAGAGAATATAAGGTAAATTAGTTTTTGTTTTGAAGGGTAACTTAGACTTTTCATACCTTTTTAGACATCTCTTATAACTACCCTTTGGATGGTTTTATTGTTTTGAAGTGCCAAAGGAATTCTTGCACTGCCAAAATCAGCACATAAAAAAAAGAAAAAACTGGGCCTGAAGCTGGACATCTGGAATGCTCAGTTAGTCTGGTGTCCACCAAAGTCTAAAGCAATAATGCACAGATTTAGTAATAGTGATCTAGAAAAGCATGGGAGTATTATGAGTTGTATGATAGCTTTTTCCCAGATGCAACAGACTGGACAAGGACTGGTTATCACCAACAAAACTCGTTTTTTTAACAAATAAAAAAACAGACACTAGGATGATGTGTACCTGCATGATTCTTCTCCCTCAAAAGTCTGTTTTTTAACTAGACTAACTAAACTACTTTGCTACCCAAGTAGGCAACACATTAATCAAAGGTAAAACCAATGAAGCGAGAATAACCAACTCCATATGATTTTGCCACAGTTTGGTTAGTTTACTAGGGCAGTATCACCTATACCATTACGTGGTCAAGCATATACCATTTCACCAATTGTGATGGTATCACAACCTCACTTATAACTGAGAGGTTACCAGAGGATATTGACACAATAACTACCAAGATGCAAAAATCTGGAGAAGAAAGATATTCACCATGGCAAGGACTAATAGAAGAGTCCCTCCGAGAAGGCATATCTTCTGAACCTGTCTCCTCCTCCTAGGGCTGAGCATAGTGAAGTGCCCAAATATCACCTCCAAAATAGACTCACCGTCCAGATAGTAAACCTGAAAAGTTTTCTTTGTGTCATTGTTGTTAGTAAACATGATATGGTTACAAACTTACAATATTCAAGAAGTATGTAGTAGACATAATACTATACATGCCCAATTCTTTCTTTGTGAACGAGTCAAACCAAATCCAAACTCCTAGTTGATTATTTGGTGCACATTGATTCAACATCCGAGACAAGACAAAAACATGATACTATTGACATCCTATTGGTGTCGGTCTCTAGCTTAATTTTTGGAAGAGCAACTCTTATGGTTTGCCAGGGTTTCTGAACAGCGGTACAAAGTACAACCCATCACGTAGTCAACAATCATGTCTTATCAGCTACTCAATATGAGGTTGCCAACGCGGGATTATAAACGTGAGATAGACTCGCATAAATTGAATTATAAAGCACATCTCCAAAATTGGTCAAGGAAAGTATCAAGCCACTTCATTCTTAAAAATACTTGGTGACCAGGACACAGGCATGGTGCTCGACCATAGTCGCAAAATGTTGACAAATTTACAACATAGCAGACACATAACCAATTTTACATATAACAACACTAAGAACAACATACCGGAAGACTGTTGAGTAGGGCCAGCGCCAAAGAGACATGGAATGTGCACGTTATCATCCTCTCCAGCATATTAGGTAGCGATAGACCCAAAGTGAATTTTGAACGAGGCTGATATGCAGTTAACATAATTGAATTAGCCATAGGAAGTGCATCTCCAAAGAAAACAAAGGTCCCGCCACAATTTGATTCTCCACTATCAAGACTAACAAAATCTGTTGAAGAATTATTCCATAGAGAGAAGCACTCAGCAGAATAAGGACGTGAGTAAGCAATTTCAATCCAGGT
>JAJJMA010141443.1:35521-50868 GCA_023529015.1 Papaver nudicaule
ACAAGCCTTTGACAGCGGTCAAAGCAACTCCTAGGCCTGTAAAGGACGTCAGCTGGGGGAATCAAGTGCGTGACGATCTGTGGGGGATCTAGAGACGTAAGGAGTGCGACAGTAGCCAATTCGCTTGGAGGGCTTGAGTTGGTCTCTGCTACATCCCAGACCGAAGTCTTATAGTAGGCTAGAGTTTGTAGTCAGTTTGTACTGGGCGGTGTTCAATCTGGACGAGGTCCCGAGGTTTTTCTACAAGGTAGTTTCCTCGTTAAAAAAACGTTCTGGTGTCTTGTGTGCTTTTCCTTTCCGCAATTATATAAACTCTGACATATAATTAAAAGCAAACACAAGAAGTAAGTTATCCATAACCGTCGAGTTTACTCCAAATACTTGTCTTTGTCGAGTTGATCCCTAGATCACAACTTCGGTTATCTAGGTTTGGATATTGATTTTTGAGATCGTCCAAACCTAACCATAAGACTCACGAGCCCAAACGAAAAGTTGGTCGTATTTCGGTACCCCTTATTTTTCAGTTTCTTTAACCGCTGTTAAAGGCTTTATGTACTCAAATCGTCTTTCGACAGAGAATACACAAAGAACTATTTTCCCTTTAGATATAATCAAGGTTTTGGAAAGCTTGTTCACAATTAGGATTTACACGAGATCCTTGACCTAATTGTATTCTTACAAGAACAACTAGAGAACCTAGCGATATCTTGTAGAATCTCTAACCTATTTGACAATCAACCAAAGCTGATGTACAATATAGATTGTATCTATCAAATCTAGGGTTTACATTACAGTTAACCTACAATCCTTGAATGGCCTTATTGCAGAAGAGAAGGACCATAGAATAGACAAGGAATATAAGATAAACCTAGACACAAGTTTAACTATCAAGAGAAGAAGATAGTCGAACTTGGCTTTACAATCCCCAAGTAAAGTCTTTTGTAATTCTCACCTTGTTCGTGAAGAGCAACAATAACAGAGAACAACCTTCTGTAGCACACGCACCAGCATGGATGGATTATTAAGCTACATGTATTCTTATTTATAGTGATGGTTTCTTACAGATAAAGCTAATATACCTTGTGCAACAAGTAGGCTAGTGACCGTGTAAACACGCCCGTTACTTAACTTGCATACAATGTATCTAGTCTCCTTTCACATGTAGAAACATTGTGAAAAGATATTCCTTATCCCTTGACTAGGAGATGTTCTACAAATATAACAATCTTCGTTCAAGAGGGACTCTTAAACAAGATTATTGTAGCAAAACCCTAAACAGAACGGACCACAACTCATGTGTGAAAGTGGGTCGTCGTACCTAGGAGATGGACCTTAGAAACACGACCAGAAAAACCCTAATCATAATTTCCGTGGGCGGTTTGCGAACCGCCACGCTTTTAAAAAAACGTTCCAAAAAGTTCTAGAAGATTCCAGAAGCTTCATACTCCTCTTTCCCGAATTCAGCTTTTAGCCACGCTTTTCAGTTTCAATAAATCGCTCATAACTTCTTCGTTATACAACAGAATTAGTGATTCTTAAAGCGTTGAATTTGTATTTCCATCCACTAGAACATGGAGACCTACTCAAAGGTCAAAGGTTGCCCTCACTATAATCATATAGACCAAATCTCCTCGGGTTAATATACAATGATGTAATTTCACCGTCATAAGCATTGTTCCACATAGTGAGTTCATTAATTAGATAGATAGAGATAAGAATAACAAGAGTTCAAGGAAAATTCAATCTTTACTAAACTTTGTTGATGAAGTCCTCGATGATGTCTTCGTGGGTCTTAAATCTTCATCTCCAAGGGTGGAGATCGACTTTAAACTCTACTACCTCTATCCTAGTCTGAATTAAACCATTAGTAGGCTAAATCAAGAATTGTGTTTTGACACCTAAAACTGACAACCAGCTTGACATACCAACGCTAGTGGGTTTGACCGGACAATGCCCTAACATTTATATAAATTACTTGTGTGATATTTATGTTAGGCACCTTTGAATTAAAGGAAAGAATACTCAATGTAGAAAATAATCTATCTATGGAAACAATTTACTTGCCTCTTAATAGATATTTTTTTTATTTACATTGAGGTAGCTTAATTCCAAGCGAACTAGTTCTGGACGTTCACTATAAATAGGTGGTTCATGTAGACACACAATCCATCCCTTTGAGAATTCGTGTGTGTATTACATAGGTCGAATTCCACTTTTCGTTCTTCGTGAACAAGAGTGACGAGTTTGCAAAGACTTCACCTTAGGGATCCGTGAAGCACAAAACAACTATCATTTTTGATAGTTGTTTTGTATCTTGATTTGATTAATACTTCTTGACTATTCTAAGGTCCTTCTCTTCTGCTATAAGGTCATTCAAGAATTATTGATCAAGAGATCAAGATTTGATAGAAACTTCAATTAGGGCATTGGTTTCCTTGTAAGGCCACTTGAAATTCACGAGATTTCTAGGGTTTCCTAGATTGATCTTGTAAGGTAGATTTTCGTGTTCGGTATCTCTTGTAATATTTGGAAGAGAGTAAAGCCCACGAAAAAGAACTAGGGTTTTTACCAAAGTTCGAGATTTCGATTAACCTTGACTTTACGTCAAGGAGATCAAATAATCGTCATGTTGTTACAGGGTTGCGACAGTCTTTTCTGTTTTTAGAGAAGCAACTTCTAATCGAGAATTATATTCTGCTAGAAGTTTTTGCAGGTGGTTGAATACAAGACTAAAGATAAGCCACCGAGGGTGTGGTTATTTTCTCTTTTGCATCTAGTCTGAAATTGTTCTTTTAGACAATAGGTGTAACAGCTTAATCAGTGCGTGTTCAGTTTGGACTAGGTCCCGGGGTTTTTCTACAAGATTGTAGTTTCCTCGTTAACAAAAATCTTGGTGTCTTGCTTTACTTTATTCTCCCGCATTATATTATTGTTAGATATAATTAAAGTATTGCAATTGGTGTTTATTTTAACCTAAATATAATTCTTTGTGAATTTCTATTTGACCAAAGACCTAGACAAGATAAATCTTGTTGAGATTCCAGTTCGCGGATATGAACTAATCAAGTTTTATTACTTGTGTGAATTAAGGTTTGGAAACTAGATTGATCTAGCTTGACCTTGTTTGATTGGACAATGGATATTTGTCTATTTAGTTCGTGATCGAAAATTGGTGGTGTACCTTGGTATCCCCTCCTTTTTAATTGGTATCAGAGCCCGACAAATGAGCTATGTTCATGTTTTCCTTTTGATTTCTCTGACCCTCTGGTGGTTGGATTGTATATATATTTGTGTACATAATCTTCTCTTTTCAATATATATTTCTTTTATAAAAAAAAAGCCCGACAAACACCGTAAATACCTAACAGTCTGTGTTTAAGGCCGATCCGAACTGATGAATGATTTTACGTTATCGATCAACGTACCACCAAGATTTGATGGCACGAATTATGGATCGTGGAAAATTGTCATGCGTTTTTTTTTTTATCCAGACTAGAAATTTCCGGACTTGGGTTCTTATAGTCAATGGATACACACATTCAGTACTAATCTCGATATATATCCCTGCAGGAGTTCCCGCCAACTAACAAGCTTGATGCCGCAGTCTATGGATACCGCACCAGTTCAATAACCAAAGAACATATCGAGAAGAACATGAATGGACTAAGTATTACTTGAGATATAATTCGGTACTTGGTTGGGCGAACAAATTAATATTCCAACTTGAATGTTCTTACTATGTGAGTTTATTTTAACCTTTTGAAAATTCTAGGCTCCGGAGAAGAACAAGTTGTTCATACTATACCACAATGAGGAAACTATACCATACTTGAGTCGTATAAGTAAAAGATCAACGAAATTCTATGTTACTAGAACAATCCTGTTACTGCAAGAGGCTTAAAACCTATATTTTTGTACACCACTCTTTTAATTTAACGGCGTCTTCGATTTTTTTATCTGATCTGTGGCACGTTGTTTGATTTACATGTATTCTCTCAAGCATTGATTAGCTTTGTATATGTTTTTTTTAATGAAATTTTTGTGAATCTTCTTAAGAAATAGGTAAATCACTATCTCTTCATATTTTTTTCTTCTCTTTTCGCTTCTTTTTCGACGTCAATATATGTATCCATGAGCAGTTCAATATATATATCTCCGTCTCTTCGTTTTGTATGTGTTGTTTTTCAAAGTCAATATATGTATCCATGAGCAGTTCAGATAGCCATGATTTTATTTACTTTTTTTGTTGATTATCATTGATTGATGTGTTCTTGCATGCATTCTTTTTTCTCTTTTCTCTTCCTGCTTCTTTTTTGATTTGTAGGTGATGTTTTTCAACCTCAACATATGAGTGCTGGACAAAATATGCCTAAAAAATTGAATGAACAAGTCTTATATTGGAATGACCATTACAAATATCAAATTGGTAATAAAAGGTTGAGCCCCGGCCGTAGGCCGGGGTGATGAGACTAAAACCGTACCAGTCCAAACCATGCTCAGGCCAATCATAAGTAAACCGGAAAACAAAGAAAAAAACCCAGTAAGCCCAAGTATTCACAATCAGTTATACCAAATGCCCAAGCCCATCAATAAACGCAGCGTCATCTCAAAATTCTTTTTACCAAAAGTAGATGGTCTTCCTAGGGTTAGGGTTTTGTAACCACACCCCAACTAAATCACATCCGTCCATCCTGAACCTGTATTTCGCCAAACGGCCAAGGATCAAACAAAGAGGTTGGTCCCACATGAAAAGTGGGGTCCAAATTCCCAACTTAGAACTAAAGCGATCTATACTTCTCCTCTTGTTCCTATTATTACATTCTTGTGCCCCCAAATACATAAAAGAGAGGCCACCATAAAACCCCCCCACCCTACATTCTTTAAGAAATTTATTCACTTTCACTTTCACTTTCACTCTCTCTCGCTATTTTCATTTGTTGGCCTCTTCTCACTGACAAAATTAGGGTTTTAGAGAGAAAAGGTTAGGGTTTTTGGTTGTGAAAGAAAAAAAGATGGGTGCAGACAAAGGAAAGAAATTGAAAGTTGAAGACAAAACTGAGGTTGAAGAAGTAGATCACATTGACGGCGAGCTTGTTTTGTCTATTGAAAAGTTGCAGGAAATACAAGATGAGCTTGAAAAGGTGAAGAAGAACCTTTTCTTAGACCCCCCAGTTTTTGCTTATATTTTCTTGTTTTGGGCTTCCAGTTTTACTGCATGTGTATACTGATGATGTTTATAGTGGTTCAATTTTTTGTTTTTGACTCTGTTTTATCTTCATAGTTAGCTATTGTGTGAATCGTTCTGGTTCATGGGTTGTTTAATGTTTTGTTGTTGGAATCTCTCTGGTTCATGGGTTGTTTAGTGTTTTGTGTGTTTTAATTGTTTATTTTATACAACAAACCTTGAAGCTAGGAAAGGTTAGGTAGTATAAACTGGCCAGAGTTTTATTTGTAACTACTGAGGAGAAAGCTGTTTAGGGTGTAGTGGGTTTCTTGAATTTAAGGGTTTTTCCCAAACAGTGTTAAACCTTCCCTACAGTACTCATTTATTTGTTCAAGTTGTTGCGAAGGATTTAGATATTGTTTCAAGAAGAACTCAAATTGACATGCTTAATTACATTTTTGTGATGCATAATCGGAAAGTATCCATAAAAAGCCATGGATTACAATTATTGTTTTTCGTTCATAATTGTGCACTTATGTTGCTTTGTCGATAAAAAGATTAAAAAATAAATCAAAAATAATGCTTGACTAATATTTCTGTCTATTTGGTGGTGTGTTGTAGGTAAACGAGGAAGCTAGTGATGAAGTGTTGGTAGTG
The DNA here is from genome assembly GCA_023529015.1 of Papaver nudicaule. Lineage (NCBI taxonomy): Eukaryota > Viridiplantae > Streptophyta > Magnoliopsida > Ranunculales > Papaveraceae > Papaver > Papaver nudicaule. The sequence continues at coordinate 41,343 of JAJJMA010141443.1, forward strand.
GAGCAGAAGTATACCTTAATCAGGAGGCCTGTGTATGATAAAAGGAATGAGATTATCAAATCAATTCCTGACTTTTGGTTAACTGCTGTGCGTTGCTTTCTCTATTACTTACATCCTCTCTCAGTTTTTTTTGTCACTTTTTATGGGATTTTATATCGTCTTACTGAGATTTCTGTTATCTGAACCTTGGCAATGTTTGTTTGCAGTTTTTAAGTCATCCTGCACTTGGTGATCTACTAAACGAAGATGACCAGAAGGTAGTGCATTTTTATCTTCAATTTCTTGACTTGGAGTTTAATACTTGCTTAATTGCTTTCCTAGAACAAATTGTAGAAACCTTATGTCTGAATTTGGTATTGCATTTTTATCTTCAATTACATGACTGAGAATTTAATTCTTGCTTAATTGCTTTCCTTGAACAAATTGTATAAACCTTACGTCTTATGTTTTTGTTTTTGTCTGAATCTCACATCTGCCACTTCTCATTTGACGCAGATATTTAAGTATCTAAAATCTATGGATGTTGAAGATTGTAAAGATGTGAAATCTGGGTACTCGATTACCTTTGTGAGTATCTTAATTTCCTATCTGTTGTGTTGTTCTTCGTTTTTAGTCGTACCATCTTTATGCGTTATGACCATGTGGAAATTAGCGAGCTTTGTTATATGATTTTATTTTTATAATTTCATTATGTTCTTGTACGCAGAACTTCAATGAAAATCCTTACTTTGAAAATGCAAGTCTCGTAAAGTCATTCTTATTCTCAGACGAAGGCACAACCAAGATAAGTGGCACAAAAATCAACTGGAAGGAGGGAATGGTAAGGAATAAGGGGAAACCTCTAAATTTTTCTTGCGCCTAACTATACCTGCTGCCCGCTCATTTCACTTTTCTATTCTATTTTAGGACATCATTTCAAATGGAGTCAATCACGAGAATGAGAAAAAGGGGAACAAGCGATCACATGAAGAAGAAAGGTTTGTTACTGCCATGCCTTGTTTCTTTTCTTGCCAGCTTATTGTGAATTTTGCACTGTCCTGCAGTATAAATTTGTAATCTGACTTATTTTTAAGGATTAAGGAATGTAGTGTTTGTACATATTGTCCATATTGGTATTCTTTTTAAGTTTCATTAGGATTTGAAGCTGTTTGTTTAAACCTTCTTGGAAGGTCTGCTTGAAAATTAGTCTCAGTTCATAGTTCATCATTTTTTGTAAATTACCCGAGTCATTGTCTTGTATATGGATAGGTTACGCAAAAGCAAGAACAGATTAGTCAGGCAGGCATGCCTTGTCTATGAGTAGAATGTGTCAAGACTTTTCTTCTATGACCTAAATGTACATTTCATTTGGCACTGATGCTTAAAGTACATCCTCTCATGGATATATTGCTTTCCTTCTCCAGTTTGAGTATTCATAGATTTGCATTTTTTTGATGTGTTAGTATAGTATGGTTAAAAATACTAATTCTTGCACCACTGTGTGCATTTTGTCATATCTTAATATAGGGTTATAGTGTTAGTACACCTTATGTGAATGCTTTGTCTCAACTGTTTGGCCCCATAATTTTGTGAATTACTTGACAGTTTTTGATGTTTGTTAGCTTAGATGATTCAATTCATTCATCAAAAATATGTTAGATGATTAAATTGCTAAATAAGTTTTACTGTCTTATTAAGTTTTCAAGAAATGTTATATGATTTTTAGTTTTATGTTATGGTGATGCATTCTCTAATTGTCTATTCCTCTATATTTGCGGTGAGTACAGCTTTTTTACCTGGTTCAGCGACGACCAAGACAAAAACCTTTTAGAAGCGCTTCATGATGAGGTAATTTCTCCTCTCTTTGCTAGGGACTTACATAAGTTTCATTATGATGTAATCACATGTATACCCTCACATGCATATACTTGAGAAAAAAATCACTGGTCTGAGATGGTGGAAGTCTACATATCCTTTTTCCCTCAGTTATTTAGTCCCCAAGTCTTGGCTAAATGCATTACTATCATATTTTTCATAACCAAAGGTAGCTAAATTTTTTAAGAGCTCACTAAGTGTAAGCTAAAAGAGCAGGCTCGAAGAGCATTACGCTACATGAACCATGCCCAGAACAGGCCATATATCAGCTGCAAAAATGAGGTCAAAAACCTCCCAAGAAGAAACTAATACTTGCCCTTCTGAATCACTTTAGAATTAGACAGATCTGTATAAGGATCAGTTAAGCAAGTGTCTGTACAGTTGTGGAGCAGTTGCTTCCTTCCTCATCCTTTTGACTCATCCGTGTTTTACATATCATCTTTGTGTCTGCAGGTGGCTGAAGTTATCAAAGAGGATTTATGGCCAAATCCTCTCAAGTATTTCAACAATGTAAGTACTGCCACTTCTACATATTGTGTTTTCTGTTAATTAGAAATTGCAAACGGTTATTTTGTAGTGCATAATTTCCTTAAGCTCACCTATGTTATATTCTAATTCTAATCTTGAACTTCATTGGTATAGGAGGCTGATGAGGATTTTGATGACGAGGAAGGTGAAGAAGGGGACGAAGAGGTACGCAAGGATCTCCCCTATATGATATATTAGATCTGTCCCTATATGTGAAATGCTTGGTGCTATTCCCACAATTGACCGTCACTTGTAATCATCAGGGAAAGGACGATGAGGAGGATGATGATGAGGATGACGAAGAGGTTGAGGAATGATAGCCAAAGATATCATAATGATGGTTCTATTATGGCTGGTGTTTTTAGCTTTTCTTTTGCTTTTTTTCTTTGCCATATGCTCCGATTTTGGGTCATGCGCATCTAGTATATCGATTTGGTTACAAAATTGATCAAGTAATAGGAGTTAATCTCGTCGAATACATTATTACTTTTTACATATACGAGCTATATAATTTTCCCTTGCTATTCTCTTGTGGCTGCTCAATTTTTCACTTGGGATTTGCAAGAGGCACTGACTTTGCAGTGCAGTGTAATATCATTTGTTGTCAGATATGGTTTATGGGGATATCCCTCCGCCTTTTCTTTCATAGGTACCTTATTGGTGACGGATATCCCTTGGACCTTTTCTTTTAGAGTTATCTCATGTTACAAAGTACCCTGTCGATCATGCAGGCATTGTAGTTTGTGTTTGGGTTTCAAAATCACCATCCTATCCTCATTGTCTCCAAGTATTTACTATATCGGAGTACCCTATCCATCAACAACAGGGGCTAATTTGACTTACTAGCAACTGGTTAATCTTTTCAGCCCGCCACTGGGCAATCTTTTCAGCCCTTATCGATGATCTCACCTTAATCTGCAATTTCACCGATATTAAGAATAAACGAATTCAGTTAATGTGATGATATAAACTTTTCTGGTGTCAACTGCCTCAAACCGAGAGCATAATGTGATGATATAAACTTTTCTGGTGTCAACTCAGTCCACACAATATGCCTCAAACCGAGAGCATCCCTACAATTGGTCTCCTTCCATTCTTTAGCAACAACGAAGTAGATCCAAATGAATTAGATGCTAAGAAGAAGAAAATCAAAGAGCTAATGAGCCAAGCACTTGATCTCTCCAAATCGTTTTTTGATTTCCCTGATGACGAGAAGCTCAAGTACAGTCCTGCCCCGGTGCACCTCTTCCAGCTGGTTATAGCCGCCAAGTTAATCCTACTTCAGGTCAGAATGAGTACTTGCTGATGTTCACTCCGGAATCTTGAATGTATACCCCGACAATCCGCCGGAGTTCAGGTTTGTTCACAATCACCTGTCTTACGTTACTCCTTTGCGAATAATTGAAAATATGTGCAGTGCAACTTATCTTTGCAACATTATTCCACCAGGGAAGTATTGCAAGAAACTTTTTACCATCTCACCAAATTAGGCTCAGTTGTAGAGGCAATTTTGAACGAATGTTTAGACCTCCCTCCGAATTTTCTCCATGAGTACAATCTCGATCGAAGCTGGGATTTCATGGTGAGCTTAAGCTACAATCCTGCGACAGAAACCGAAAGTAATGGTTTAAGCGAACACCAAGACGGAAATTGTTTCACTTTTGTGTTCCAGGATGATGTTGGAGGTCTTGAAGTTCTCAAAGACGGAGGATGAATTCCAGTAATTCCAATTGAAGGTATCATCATTGTCAATATAGGTGATGTTATTCAGGTACATCTATTACTAGCTCCGTAACATTTTTTCTCCTTCAATTATGAGAATACGTATCGAAGATAGTGCTAATGAATGTGGGTTGGTAAGAGCAACCGGAGGAAGACGTCGTCACTCTTGTGCATTTTTTTATAACTTGGAAGGAGATAAGTGGGTTGAACCATTACCTCAGTATACAACAGACATTGGAGAGAAACCAAAATACAGAGGTTTCTATTACAAAGATTACCAAGCACTTAGGATGAGAAATAAACACATCCACCTTCCAGACCTGAAGATATTATTCATATTACTCACTATGCAATACCCAATTAGCACCAAGACATATACCTCAATAAAGGGCAAAGGAGTGTACTACATCCTTTGTGCTGTTCCCTTCATATAATCATGCAGGGTTATTATTGGGCCGACCGACCGGAGGGCCCGAAGGGCCCGTAGGGAGGGAGTCCCTTTTATGGTCACTTTTTTTTGTAAAATGTAGAGTAACAAAATTGGTCAATTTGATAAAAAAAAGTTTTTGGTAGGAGACCCCTAAAATTACTAAGTTATCCTCTATTTTAAAATCCTACAAAGGTAAATAGCATAAATAAATCAAAGAGGAAGGACAAATAAGTAATCTATTATTGTAAAGGAAATGACTAGTAGTCTTTTATTTGTTAAGGGGTAAAAGTGTACATAACTTTTAGTAATTTTAAAACACTAATATTTTTTAAAATACACGTCGGATTTTCGCAAAATTTATATGTTTAAAAAGCTCTTTAAATTATCTACGCAATGAGTATAAACATAAATATCAATTTTTAAGTTTTTGCCTAAAAGATCATTAGGTTAACTTTCATAGTTATATATACATGTTTGTTGTGATTTATGAAGAGTAAAATGCAAGCATATGCATGACACATGTGCTCTCACTAATTATTTTTTTAATATCTTCTCAGTAAATCTTCACCTATATTAATCAATTTTCATTTTGTCAACAATTGTAAAAAGATTTATGAGATTTGAGTCGCGTTTTAGGTTAATTTTTCGCGTATTATACATAAAACTGTCAGAAAAATACTGAACATTTTCAACTTAATACAAATTTTATTTTACAAATCTGCCTGATCATCTATTTTGCTTACATTTTCTTTTTGCTTTACAAATTCTTTGTTCTTTTGTCGATTTCTTCGATCGGCCCACCCACCTACCGTGGCAACGGTCATCTAGTTTATGAGGAAGATGGTTATTCACTTATTCTCACACCATGTTACAATTTCAGCACCAATTTTTTTTATAAAATCCTAACAAAAATAATTTGTTACAGTGGTGTACGTTCGTTCGGAACGTATATTTTGTCTCTAGCACTGGCCAATTAAACAACTGGATGTGCAATATGCTTTTGTAGTTCGTACATGGTTATCTACAAGAAGATGCGGCATGATAAACAAACTCATAAAAATATGTACCAGCTTGGTGCTGCCATGATGCAACAGGTCACCTGTCGGCATATAATGAAATCCATGACAATCCAGCTTGCTGCCGCCTGATGCCGTCCGTTGTTCAGTAATAAAATTGTAGATATACTACTATTCTTGTGCAAGTAATAAATTCCCTTACACCTGTCAAATCCTTAATACAACGGTCATCAACAAATATTTTATTTAGGACTACTTAATACTGGACATTAATTATCATAATCCCACTTGCATCTTTGCTATTTACACTGTTTGATATTCTCTAAAAAAAAAAAAAAAAACAATCCTTGCAGGTGATTTTCTTGATCGCATATATCCAATATGTCCCAAACTGATAGAATTCCAACAATTGATCTCCATCCATTCATCAGCAGCAATGAACTAAATCCAAATGATGACCAGTTAGATGCTAAGAAGAAGAAAATCAAAGAGGTCATAAATCAAGCTTGTTCCGAGTATGGATTTTTCCAGATTGTCAACCATGGTGTTCCGGTAGGTCTAATGAGGCAAGCACTTGATCTCTCCAAGACGTTTTTCGATTGCCCTGATGATGAGAAGCTCAAGTTTAGTCCTGAACCTGGTGCACCTCTTCCAGCTGGTTACAGCCGTGCTAATCCCAAAGTTGGTCAGTATGAGCGCTTGCTAATGTTCACTCCAAAATCCAATTTTAAGAACATATACCCTGACAATCCTCCAGAGTTCAGGTTCGTTCATAGTTACATAATTATGTTATGCTTTTCTATTACGTATAATGTATAATACTATGTGAGACTGATGTTTGAGGAATTAATCGTCAGGGAAGTATTGCAAGAAATCTTTTCTCATTTGACGAAAACAGGCTCGGTGATGGAGACAATTTTGAACGAATGCTTAAACCTCCCTCAAAATTTCCTGCATCAATATAACCTTGACAGAAATTGGGATTTCATGGTGAATTTAGCCTACCAACCTGCAACAGAAACTGAAAGCAGTGGCTTAAGCGAGCACCAAGATTCAAATTGTATCACTTTTGTTTTTCAAGATGATGTTGGAGGTCTGGAAGTTCTCAAGGAAGGAAATTGGATTCCAGTGATTCCAAATGAAGGCAGTATCATTGTCAATATAGGCGACGTAATTCAGGTATATATCTGTTGCTAATTAAGCTATTACAACGAACCGATTTTAGTACCTACAATTATGTTTTGTTGTTTAAATTTAAGGTATTAACCAACAACAAGTACAAGAGTGCAACACACAAGGTGGTGAGCCGGATTGGAGAAAGGCGTCGACACTCTTTTGCATTCTTTTATAACTTGGAAGGAGCTAAATGGGTTGAACCATTGCCACAATTTACAACAGAAATCGGAGAGGAGGCGAAATACAGAGGGTTCTATTACAAAGATTACCAAGCACTTAGGTTGAGAAACAAGACACATCCACCTTCTAGACCTGAAGATCTTATTGATATTACTCACTATGCTCTACCCAATTAGCACAATCAAAGATATCTTAGTAATGGGAAAGCGAAGTTTATGTGTGTATGAGTGCCGAGTGGTGGTGCGACAGTACTTATGAAAAAGATCATGAAATATTTAAAAAAATTTGGGTTGAAATCAGCTAAAGTCTGATATCTTGCATGCTATCCTCTTCCCATTCCAGCTCAAAATCTCTGCTCAGGACCTTATATGCTCCCAATTTTCTGAGTTTGTACTTGTGTTTTTTTTCCAAGGCAGATCATTATATCCAGGGATGGAATTAGGATTTTTTTATTAGGGGGACAAATACAAAGGTAGTACTACCGTTAAAAAGGGCGTCCGAAGGGTGCAATTTTTGTTTAGTCGTTTATTTCCTTTGTTTTATGCTTCAAATACCAAACAAGTTGCAAGACATTTTGATTATCTACCTTGGGTAGTTGGGTTTAGTAATTTTAAAATTTCACTCGTCGATACATAATTTTGATATTTCAGTATGCCTTTATAACATCCAAGCCCAGAAGCGATAATTTTCAAAATATAAAGTAATTTGTAAAATTGGGGATTTCTGCTAGTTAAATTATATATATGCCTACGGTAAGTCTTATGGTGCTAGTTTGGATGTCTAGGTTGGACAAAAGTGTGGTGTATTCCCTCAATTCTATTTCTCTCTAGGTATATCTGGAATCGTAAATAGTAGCAAGATTGATGCGCTGAATGATTCGACGCTGAAAAAGTAGGAAAACGCTGAATGATTCAGCGCTGAGCGCTGTTTGGTTCAGCGCTTTTCTTCTGCGCTGTATCATTCGACGCTCACTAAATAATTCAGTTTGACCTTTTTTTTTCCATACACCCAGTTTACACTTTCTGCAACAAAATGTTTATGTAACCATGTTTTCTCACACTAACGTTACACCACCAATCCAGGGACACCGTTTATGCAAAAATGAACAAATTTCATACCAAAAGATCAAAAACAAAGATAAGTTGCACCATATGTAATTTTTTATTATTTTTTTAATTTTTTATCTAACAATCTATAAATTTCTCTTCAATCAAACTATGTTCTACAAATAAAGATAGGTTGCACCATATCTTTAAAAAAAAATCATTAATTAATAACTTAAAAGAATTACATTGAAATTAAAATCCGCTCATTCGAGTAATGTGTTTGTTACACCTTTTAGGAGAAAATTACGAATGAGTATTCCTCAAAGGAATTACATTGAAATTAAAATTCTACTTCTAAATTAACTTCTAATTAAAGCATAAAAATGACTCATAAATCATTCCTGAGGTGCAAAGCTATTACAAGCCAAAATCTCGTTCCTCCATTTTTTTTTTATAGAGGAGAACCTCATATTCTGGTAATTCATCCAGAGGTTGGCGTAGGATCTTCAAGTCAGCTTCTCTTTGTTGGGTGTTTGCCACTCGTTCAGAAATTTCTGTGTTCCTCTGTTCTATTTCCATGTTCTTCTTGAGGAACTCTTCCTCTGATTCATACTTGGAAACCCTTTGTTGTTGCGCTTTTTCAAGAAGTTCAATGACCTTATCCAATTTTTCATCTGATTTCTGCGCTGCTTTAGCCTCACGAGCCATTCGTTTGGAAGCTTCCCTCCTGGACCTCTAACATCATCTACTTGGTCCAAATAACGTCTTCGACGCGATATGTCAGAGCTAGCTTCAGAACCAGGGGTAGATGGTGAGCTCCCGTGCATTGTAAGATCATCGAAATCTGCATCCAAATTCACTTGAGAGGAAGGACCAGGTTCGGTGTTTTGAGTTGGTTGTGTGTTTTGAGTAAGACCATCATCATTATTTATCTCTGGATTGTAGTCTACCCGATATTCCCTCAAGAGTAGGGCAACCGATTCATGTTTCCAAACATGTCCAACTGTTGATTCATAAGACCATCGCGGTACTGTTTTTATTTTTATTTTTTTTATTAGTGCCTCGCTCTTCGGAAAAATACACAAAAACATTTAAAAAAAATCGTGTACTTACATGATCGGCTACGGTCAATCCGGTTGGTCTCTCTCGGAAGTAGGTCTCGTGTATGAGTTATGACTTTTCACTTCTGCTCTCAACGAGGTACACCTGTTTTGCAAAGCCTTTTATCCCCCACTTCAGTACCAGACTATCTTTTCTTGTATTCTTCAATAATTTTCTTCCAAAATGCTGCACTTTTTTAATCCTTTCCTTGAATTGAATTGTTGGTTGCTATAATCCAACCCATAATTAGTGCTTCATCCTCTTTTGTGGTAAAGTGACTCATATTTTGTATGAAAAAAATAGTAGTAAGTGAAGATTTTCAAGAAGAAGGAGAAAATCAATGAAGAAGAGAATCAATTGTTGGTGTGAGTGATGAAGGAGAAGGAGTTCTTTATTTATAAGGTTGCCTGAAAATATAGTTGTTGCAAATTCAAACGGATAGTAGATCAGAACCGTTGAGATTAACATATATT
>JAJJMA010141460.1:0-23496 GCA_023529015.1 Papaver nudicaule
CACATCATAATGACAAATACAATCCATAAGATATGGACTGATGTGGGGAAAAAATGTTACTATGGGTCAGTTTTAATCCACAACTTGTGGACTTCCAGAGGGTACACATCAAATTTGAGGTACTCTATGTGGACTAGTCCATCCGGACACCTAATGATCGGATACCCAATCCGGTCTGGAAGTGTTCGGATTGTATATTTTTTTATTCTTTGGCTCTATCGGGCCATTTAGTGACCGGATAGGATAATGTTTCTTTTTTTTCTATTTTTTATTCTTTGGCTCTATCGGGCCATTTAGTGACCGGATAGGATAATGTTTTTTTTTTTTTTCTAAGTAGTTTTAAGTTGTGAAAACTACTATCTACCCCAAATAATATGGGTACAAACTATATAAACCCAACAATATGGATCTTCTACTACCAGCCCCAAAAGTTTTCAAAAAATGTTATTAGAAAGCCCAAAATGGGCTTGTTTTTGAATTTTTCCCGGATGATGACGTCATCCGTATTATCATAATACCCAAACTAACCTCCTATATATAATTTAATAGCCAACGTCTATGTTTCCATATTTCAGTTTTTCTGTTGCGGGAAACCAGAGCTCAGAGCTCTGGGCGATTTTTCTAGGTTTCTTCTTTTCTTTCTTCATTCAATTGACACACGAGAGCAAAAGTAAAACAGATCAGTTTCTTATAATCTACAGATTTTAATTCAATCAGATTTTAATTCAATCTCAGATTTGTTCCCTTTTATATTTTTTTCTTTTTCAAAATCAATAGATCTGTTGATTCGTTTGAACGATTGAAGCTCATGTTCGAAGATATTGAAGAAAGGTAATTGTATGTTTACGACATGAACAAATTCAAAAGAATTTTTGTTAAATCGATTTTTTTGATTTTTTTTCGATGCAGGTTTTCTTCTTTGATTTAGTTTTTTCAATCGATCTGCATCTAATTGAGGTAATGAAGTTCTTCATTCTTTCAACTTTTAATTTTGGATCTATGTTTTTAGTTGTGTAATTAGTTGCTACATATTAATTTTGATCTGTTATTTTTATGTTTTTATGTTGCAGAAGAAGAACAGTAGGTGAATTTTGTTTGTTACTTCATATTTTGATTTACTTTTTTCAATCGATCTGCATCTAATTGAGGTAATGAAGTTCTTCATTCTTTCAACTTTTAATTTTGGATCTGTGTTTTTAGTTGTGTAATTAGTTGCTACATATTAATTTAGATCTGTTATTTTTATGTTTTTATGTTGCAGAAGAAGAACAGTAGGTGAATTTTGTTTGGTACTTCATATTTGAATTCAATTTTTTCAGGTAATTATCTCTTTTACGTATGTCAATTATCTGTTTAATCAATTCATTCGTTGATTTACGTTTACGGTTTTCGTTTGTTTTTGTTTCAATTTTCTTCAATTGTTGGTTTTAATTTTGTTTTAATCAGTCGATCTGCATGTACTTGTAGTTTGGTCATTCTTCATTCTTCATTTTTTTCTTCTTTCGAACTGTTTTTTTGGTTGATCTGTCGATACCACTGTTGGTCTGCATGTAAATGTAGCTAGTAGGTACACATTAATTTTATATCATGTATATACCACTATCGATCTGCATGTAAATGTAGCTAGTTTGATATTTGACATTGTTGGATTTTTAAATACTGATAGTTTGATATTGACATTGTTGGATTTGTTACTTTGTTCCTCTTTTTCAACTAGTCGCTTGGTTGATATATCTCTCACGAGGGGGCATCGCCCCCGAGTGAAGTGCATCAAAAGGTTATCTACATTTATTTTAGCTATTAACATACAGTGATTTGTCCTGAATTTTTGTTGCTGCCTTTTTTTTTTGATGTATTCCACTGGCATGTGTATCATTTCATTACACACAGTAAAACTGATGACATAGGCATGTGTATCATTCCATTACACACTGTAATACTGAATTGCATAGGCGTGTGTATGTTACTATTCGTGTAAATTTTTCGCTAGATAAGGCAAACTGCTCATGCAGTAATGCATGTGTAGTATGTTACTACACATTTTCTAGGGACACAACAACTGCTCATGCAATAGTGCATGTGTAGTATGTTACTACACATGTCAGGGCAAGGCAACTGCAATGCAATTATGCACGTGTAGTATGCTCATGCAATAATGCTCACGTATGTTTTTATTTACATGCTTTTCTTATTACATTTTTAAGATGTATTTATGCTTTTCTTATTAATTCTTGTTTGTTTTTGTAGGGGTTAAATTTTACATGGATATTGCGAGCTGTATTGCCGTTGTTCATTACTTCTCCGATTTCATTACCTTTCGTGTCACTGTGGATACTACATTTGATGAATTTAAGGAGATTGTTTGCGCGCAATGGAAACAATTCACACCGATGGGTATAAGTTTCTTCCACAGAGAGAGTGGTAAAGATCTTCCTGTTGATTGCACTTTCTCTCTTCAAGCTTTGACATCCCTCACACACACCAAGAAGCAGACCAGTTTTGATTTGTACCTTCACAATGTCAAACATGTGGCTTCAAGCAGCTCCAGGGCTTCGTCATCTGTTACTTGTGATTCTACTGAGTCCGTGAGGTATTCAGAAGTTGTTACGAACTTTTTAGAGAATGGGAAATTACCGCGCAAGACTTTGCTTTCCGATGGTTGGACAAGTGCTCTTGGGAAAACTGGTCATGTTTTTGTTGGTGGTATAAAGCAGGTTAGAGATGCCTTTACTAAGTATCGTCTGCGGTCTGGTTTTGTCATGACAGTTACTCATAATGAACCTTCACGCTTCACTGCCAAGTGTCAAGATGAGAACTGTTTGTGGCATTTTCATGCGGCTGCATTGGATGACGATTTCCTGATCTTCCAAGTCAAGAAATTTATTTCAGAGCATACTTGTGGTGTTGGAGGTATGTGATTTCCATTTTTTTTGTGTTTTTTTACATGCTTTTGATGATGTGTATTAGGTAGCTACATATGCATTTTCTGGTGTTTAGTTGACGAGTATTTAGCATTAAATTCTTCTCGCCTTTTTTGAACTTTTTTAGCATATGTAGTGTACTGTTACAGTTGGAATAATCGACAATCATGGGTTAAATTTCATCTGCAATGCAATACTGCATGTGTAATAAATCACTACACTAGCTTAAATAATCATGTTTTCTTTTTTGTATCCCACACAAATAGGTGATTTAACGTTTACTTCACTTTTTTTGTAGGTCGCGACTTGAATCAGAAAATGGGTGCTCGTTTTCTTTCGACTTTGATTGAAGATGAAGTTAGGAAGAATCCTCATAAAAAGCCGAATCAAATTGCTGCTGATTTTAGCACTCACTATGGAATCAACATAGAGTACTATCAAGCGTACAATGGTCGTAAACGAGTTTACAAGCAAATATATGGGGATGATGTTATGTCTTACACGCACTTGGTATGGTATGTTGATCAAATCAGGAAAACTAATGAAGGAAGTTTTATAGATTTTCAGTATGATCCTGTTAGTAGGCGATTTGAAAGAATTTTCATAGCTTTTGGGGCGTGTATCCAAGGGTACAAGTTTCTTCGTCCTGTTATTTATTTAGATGACACTTTTCTTACTGGAAGATTCAGAGGATGCCTGATGGCAGCTACTGCTATCAATGGTGAAAAAGGTATAAGATTTGTTTCCTTTTTTTGTTAATTGTAGCTATGTGTATCAGTTGACTACACATTTTGTATATGCTTTTTTTTTAGTTGTAGCTATGTGTATCAGTCGACTACACATTATATATACGCTTACTTTTGTTTTTTACTCATGTAGGATTTTTTCCACTTGCTATGGCTCTAGTCCCTGGCGAGGATGTAGATAATTGGGACTGGTTCTTGAGAAATCTTTATCAGATTGTTGATCATGAAGCTAGGCCAATCACCTTTCTCACTGACCGTGGTGAAGGTCTAAAACAAGGCATTCCATCTATTTTTCCAGGGTCATTCCACAGTTTCTGTTATTATCATTTGAAGACAAATCTTCCTATCAATGGCACGGATCCTAGGTATTCTCTTGTGCTAGATCATTTTCAAGAAGCCACCTATGTTTACACTCCAGAGAACCATACTAAGGCAATACAAAAGATAAGGGATTTGGGGTGCGATTGGGTTGCTGACTACATAGAAGCAATCCCTGCGGATAAATATGCAAATGCATTTTTCAAGGGATGTAGGTATGGTCGTACAGCTAGCTCTCTTGCCGAGTCATTCAATGCTTGGATTACAGTTCATAAAAAGATGCCGGCATCTGCTTTTTTGGATCAGGTCAGAATGTCTGGAAATTTTTCTGCTTTCTGCTTGTGTAGTAATCTGTTACAGTTCATACTTAGCTCCTTTTTCTGCTTGTGTAGTAATCTGTTACAGTTCATAACTTAGCTCCTTTTTCTGCTTGTGTAGTAATTTGTTACAATTCATAACTTTTGCCCATTCTTTTGCTTGTGTAGTAATCTGTTACACATAGTCAGAATCACTAGAATTTTCTGCCGTTTTAAAATTTTTGTTTTCGTTTTTTTTGTATCAGGTTAGAATGAAAGTAATGGTTATGATGTTTGATAATCGTGAGCTTGGTGCTTTGATGAAAACACCACTTACTACACTTTATGAGGAAAAGCTTCAGTCGCTCTCGGATGAAGGTTTGGCTTGGCCAGTTAATAGGGCTAGTACTACTATATATGAAGTTTTGAGTGACGAGAGTAGTCACACGGTGAATCTAGAAAACAGGACATGCACGTGTCAGAGGTATGTTCTACGAGTCGCAGTATCCTTTTGACAACATATTCACACACGTAATCATTTTTATTCTCTGTGATTTTCATTTTTTTTTTTTTTTGGTTTATTTTGTTGTGTTTTTCAAGGTAGAGTGTATATGGGTTTCCTTGTTCTCATGCCCTTGCAGCCATGCGCAAGGGTCGTTGTGATGTACATGAGTACATTGAGCCATACTTCACTTCTGAGTACTATAGAAACTCTTATAGTAGTGTTATACATCCTATTCCTACGTATAACAGGCCTAATGATGTGCCAGAAGCAGATAGGATCAATGTTCCAATTGTAAGGAAACCTCCTGGCAGACCCAAAAGTAAAAGAGCTATTGGTTGGGGTGAGAGGAACCAAACAAAGAAGAGAAAGATTACTTGCAGCAACTGCAAACAACTAAGACATAACCATCAAGGTTGCAGGGAGCCTGCAAAGTTTACTCCATAGTTTGTTTTCTTTTTTCATGGTTTGTAACTATTATTTAGCAGTTCTTTACTTCTCATGAACTATAAGGTTCTTCACATCAAGGTTCATGTTGATGTTTGTTAACTAAAACAAAATGTTATTCGTGTTTTTTTTTAATATCAGTTTTTTTCTTCTTAAACCTCATTGTTTCAAGTTTTTTTTTTAATATCAGTTTTTTTTTAATATAATTTTTTTTTTTTTTTGCTTGTGTACAATGCTGCTACATTTTCTACTTATATAAGGCATGTGTAGTATGTTGCTACACATGTGTAGACAAGTCAAATGCTTTAATCAAAATGCATGTGTAATTTGTTGCTACACTTATCTAGACATGCCAACTGAGCAAGTCAAAACGCTCATTCAATAATGCATGTGTAGTGTGTTACTACACATGCTAAATGAGCAAGTAAAATGCTCAATCAAGCTGTATTTGTGTTACTATTTGGAAAGTGTAGTATGTTGCTACACATGTGTAGACAAGTCAAATGCTTTAATCAAAATGCATGTGTAATTTGTTGCTACACTTATCTAGACATGCCAACTGAGCAAGTCAAAACGCTCATTCAATAATGCATGTGTAGTGTGTTACTACACATGCTAAATGAGCAAGTAAAATGCTCAATCAATGTGTATTTGTGTTACTATTTGGAAAGTGTAGTAAGACACTACACTTCACAGACTGTAAAGAATCAAAACAGATGTAAACAGACAAGATTATACTAGAACATAATTAGCAATTAGATAATAAGATCTTCTACAATTAAAATATCACTAAACAACACAAAGTAAACCAGCTGGTGTATGCAAACACCTGACGAACAGTTAAGATTAAAGTACTACTAAACTACAACCAACAGAATGTTTTTAATCCTTTGTCACACAAAGCATCTGTGCGTATCAATTAGGATTCTATATAGAACCTTTCCTCTCATGTTATGGATTCTATCAATGAAATTTGATTTTTCTTTCCTAGTTCTGTTAACAGTGACACCCCAGTCGAATTCTTTTTTGAGTTGGCATTTCATGAAGTAATATACGAACAACAAGCAGTCATTGTACGCACCCTGTTGTGGCACTGTTTTCACATGGAATTTGTCGTTGCTTACATCCCAGTTGATGTGTTTCTTCATGGCTGCGGTCAACTTGTTTGCGTACATCCTTGCTTGCTTCTCACATTCCTCCTTGTTGACGCTCCATGAATTCATGTACAACCATTTTTGCTCTGTTACATGATACTCTAGCAATGCAAAATGTTTGCTGTCGTGGCACACAGGAGCAAAGATTCTAACTGACTCGCCAGATATATCTTGTTCTAGGTTCTTCATCCAATATGCTTGTCCTTCTTCATCATCAGTTGAAAAGGCAACCTGCATGTGTAGTGAACTGTTACACTTCTGAATAATCACCAATCATGCTTATTTTTTCATCTGCAACAGTTCACTACAACGCAAAACTGCATGTGTAACAAACCACTACACACTAGCAAACTGGATGTGTAGTTAACTGTTACACATGCAATAATGGATGTGTAGTGAACATTACAGTATCAACTTAACAAAAAGGTTTATCTGGTGAACATTCAAAATGGAACGTAATGCAAAAAAAAAAAAAATATACAAAGATAAGATATATAGGGTACTCACATATGCTTGTGGTGAGATGAATGCTGCTTGGTGAAATTTTTGTTTTTTTCTAGAAATTCTTTTCTTCAAGTTGTAGATACAGAAATCTAGAAACTCACTTTCCAGGTCTACATCCTTTGTAAGCTGAAGCATCATCTCTCCAGAGATTGAAATTGGTCGTTCCCGCACAATGATTTCCCAAGCCAAGTCACTGCAATGTGTTATTAAGCACACAATAATTAATCAATAAAATTGAAGAAAACAGATTCTTTGTTTTTAACTTATTTAGTGGTACTTACGTTTCATATTCCTCATGAAAGTATTTTTTTACTTTTTCCCTCCTGTCTTTGGTTAAACTTAGTATGATCGATGAATTTTCATTGAATTTTTCAGCCATCGTTTTTTCATTTGGCTTTCTATCTCTCACTGCAAGTTTTTTCCTTCCTCCTTCATCAACTCTTTTCCTCTTTCTGTCTTTGATCCTCTTCACCATTGATCTTTGCTGCTCTCCTTTAGCCTCTGGAGTACCTTCTACCACATTGACAGTATTTGATCTTTCCTGCTCTCCTTTAGCCTCTGGAGTATCTTCTACCACATTAACAGTATTTGATCTTTCGGCAAACAGATATGCTTCAGGATTGTCACTGCAATCTGTTGCTTGAGAAGCTTGTGTAGAAGATTCTGTAAGTTGTGTAGACTTATCAGATGGTACTGCTTCAGCAACTCCCTTTGGCCCTTCTTCAACCAACTGTTCAGTTTCTTCATCTATGAATTTCGGTTCATCTTCTACAGCTTTGTCAATACTTTCTTCAGCAATTTGAACTACTGGAGATGGAGTCAGAAAATGAAGTGAAAATGAGGGCCCTGTGCAAATAGATTTTTTTTAAAATGTTAGAATTAAAAAAAATTATCTCTGCATGCGCTAATTTTCATCTGTAACAGTCCACTACACTAGCTAAACTTGATGCGTAGTGAACTGTTACATATGTGTAGTCTTCAACCAGCTCTTTTTGCATGTGTAGCAGTCCACTACACTAGCTAAACATGATGTGTAGTGAACTGTTACACATGTAAAAACACATGTGGAGTCTTCAACCAAACTTTTTGCATGTGTAGCAGTCCACTACACTAGCTAAACAGGATGTGTAGTGAACTGTTACACATGTAAAAACACATGTGTAGTCTTTTACTACCTATGCTATTTTTGTTACTGTAATATTACCAGTATTAAAGTCACTATCAAAATAAACTAAACTTGTATACAATAAGAGTACTAACCAGTATAAAGAGATGAAACAGGTGTTTCCATTGCTACTGGTGGAGTTATTGTTGGATTAGGAATTGTTGGAGCAACTATTGTGGGAGTAACTGCATCAGGTTCACCTGTGGCAGTTTTTCATAACATCAATTCAGCTTTTATCATTTAGAAACACTCATATATATAATATAGTTGTTGAAGGTTTTACTTACCCCTACTGACATCATCGTCTGTTGTTTCCTTACCTATATACACATCGCCATCAACATCCGTTCTTTCCTCACCCATATCCGCATCTGATGGTTGAGTTTTGTTGATGTCGTTCATGACAGAATCTACAATTCCAGCCACCCACTCATCTCTGTCTTTCTCAGTTCCCCCTGCAACATTTTTTTAGTTGAGTAATAGATTCAGAATGCAAAAACAATACAGGAGCTACAATAAATTATTTTTTTTACCCATATCAACATCGGCATCTGGTTTTTTGACAGCTTCCGTTGTTTCTGTCGAATCAAGTTTGATTTCCAGTGTCTGTTCATCTCCATCTGCACTTATAGATGATTCAGGATACAATTCTTGGAGAACATTCATAACATGCAAATTGTACATATGGTCAGCTGCTCTACCATCTTTGTTGTCGAAGATATCTGCTGCAGTTTTAACAACAATTTTTTCGGTTGTTCCTTCTGCTTCTGTGGTGCCTGTTTGATCAATCTCTGAATTCTGTTCTCTTGTTGCTTCTGCTTCTCTGCTGCTAGTTAGATCAATGTCTGGATTCTGAGTTCCTTCAGCTTCGTTTGTTTGGGTTGTTTGCTCGACCTCCCTAACACTGTTTGCTTCCGAAACGCAGTCTATAGGAAACAATAAGATAAATTAAAATTAAAATTTAAATGGTAAACGATAAATAAACAAAATATAGACGAAGGAGGATTTTTCAACCTGTAGGATCATGGTTATCAGCAAGATCAACCACATTTTCTTCTTCCGGTACACGATCATTGTTATCAGCAAGATCAACCACATTGTTATCTTCTTCCGGTACACTGTCGAAGATATCAGGAGGGATGTACAAATCTTCAGGTGCGTATTTTAGTCTCACCTCCTCTACAGTCAAGTTTTTAATCTTCCCGTACATGCACAAGTGATCGAAATCTTGTGTGAAGTTCTCCCCGCTATGCTGCAATCCGTCCTGCGCGTGCTCTTGTATTTTACTCATCTTCTTCTGAAATTCTTCTTGACGCTTCTGCAACTGTTCATTTGCAGCCCGAGCAGCAGCCAGCTGTGTAGTCGTCTCGGCCAACTGTAAGCTAATCTCATCCTCGCTGCGTCCTTGAGCTGCTATACCCAACTCCCTCTCCAGTTGTGAATATTCAGCAGTAAAGCCATCAGTCGGCTGCACATAGATTTTTTTTTAAATGTTACCATGTGTAACAAATCAGTACAATGCTATTTTAACAGACATTATATATATAGGAAAATGCATGTGTACCAAGTCAATACACATGCATTTTTTCAACAGACTTTGTCAAAAACGAAACCATGTGTAATAAATCAGTACACATGCCTTTTTTCAACAGAGATAACAAATCAAAGCATATGTAACAAATTACTACACATGCAATATTACTACACAAATCAAAACATATGTAGCAGAGAGAACAAATCAAAGCATATGTAACAAATTACTACACAAATCAAAACAACAACAAGTTTTTTATTTTTAACTTACACGCCACACTGTTACGTCCATCTGTTCAAGAGCGGTTGAAACCGTTGAGACTGACCACCTTGCTACTCTAGGGAGAGCTTCCTTGCTTTCTTCTAGTCGAAGTATCGCATCAGGTGGTGCTTTCTCAGCAAACCAAAGCTGCAGAGAACAATAAACAACTGTATCAATTAGCTTCATATTATATACCATAATAAAAAGCAATTTTCAAAATCAAATTACTTTACCACTAAATAAGGGATGCATCCCAAGAGATTCTCCATCTCGTTCTTTTGGTATTTCAGGTACATCGACTCGAATAAATAATTATGGACCAACGTAGCCCATGGTATTTGCTTCGTAGTCTCGACGTCTTGTACTATGCCAAAGTATTCGACCTTAACCTGGTTTGCTAGTAAGTCATTGAAGAATAAAGTACAGCAAAGGTACAATCCAATGAGACAGACGCACATTTCGTCATCGTCAGCTTCTCTACGCTTCATGGCCTTTAATATTGCTTCGACTATACTCTTCTTCGACCCATGTTTTTCTCTAAATCCTTTCTTCCCACCTTGTAAAAAATATCTTTTGAATAACTCACAGTTCATAAGCTTTATTTCAGAATTCATGAACCATTCTCCAAGCAAGGTGTCGCCAACTCTTGTTTGTATTCTGTTCATGCCATAGATTATAGCCATTTGCTCTGCCTTCGAGGATACATAATTATTCTCTCCGAATTCAAACCTGAAGATATTATCTTCTGTAGGATAGTAGCACGAGAAGATTCTCCTCAATCCGTCACGATTCATAGTTATCCTCCTTTTTGTTTCGACATCAGTTGCATTGTACAGAGTCAAGAAAAGCGGACCATAAGGTACTGTTTGTAAAACATCCAAAACGTTTAGATGCAGACCTCCTGCTTTCTTTATCTCGCATATTAATTCTTGGGTCGGATTCAAACCTCCCCTGAATTTCCCTGTCCACAACAACAGCAACAACAACATGAACATCAGCAACAACAACAACATGAACAACACCAACAATGTGTAACAGTTCACTACACATAACTAAAACATAAATAAACTTTCCTATCACATCAAAAACAGCAACCACGGCAACAATATAAAAGTGTATCTGTTTACTACACAACTTAAAAACATCCCTAAGCATTTTTTCAGATTATAACAGATGCAACAACAACAACAACAACATGTGTATCTTGTTACTACACAACCTAAAAGTATCTCTAATTTTTTTTCCAATTGAAAACAGAAAAAACAATGTGTAACTAGTTACTACACATGTCTAAAAACACACAAATATTCTTATCAACAACAGCAACAACAACATCAATCAAATGTGTAACTAGTTACTACACATATCTAAAAACACACATAAAACATGTTTCATCATCAATAACAGTAGATATGATTTTATTTTTCAACAACTATCTCAAAAAAATTCTTAAAACCCTAGATTTTTGTTAAAAAAAATTAAAAATGCAAAATAAATCGAAAAAATTAAAGAATGTTTGATTTTATACCTTCTGTTCTCATGTTTTGCATTTTTTTTTATCTCTTGAAGAAATTGATGAAGAGAAGCTAGAACAATTAATTGAAACTAGTTGGTGAAGAAAGAACCAAAAAACTCAGAACAACACAAGAACAAATCAATCATCCATTTTCTTCGTTTTCTCCGTCTTCAATTTCCATTTTTTTCCTTCGTTTCTCTGTTTTTGGGTTTTTTCTTCTTCGTTTATCGCTGTTTCTTCTCTTGTTCTTCTGGTTTTCTTCTCTGGTTTTCGCTGATTTGGTTTTTCGATGGTTAACGTTGGTTTTTTTTTGGTTTCAGGTGAAGAGCAGTTATGAGATCTACTTTCTCTTTCCTGAAATCGAAACTGTTGTTTGTTTTTGGGAGGTTCACTGCGGCTAGGTATTTATTACGATGGGTAATTTCGTCCTTCTATATTTTATAATAATCCAGGGCTTAATAATAACTGTTTTTTTTCTAGGGGCCTAGTATTATGGGTCGCCCATGGGTTGGGCCTTAAAATAAATTTCCCTTTTAAGTTTCACTCATCATCCGGTCACCTCATGACCGGATGGATCATCCTTTTATTTTTTTCATAGTGGGTTTTTGCTCTTTTAATTTTGGAGAGTCCACAAATACTCCTTGAGATATGGATGTTTTATCATCCATACCATAGGAGTTGGCCTAATGAAGTTCATAAAATCTGTTACTTCGAAACAAGAAAACTTTTATTTAGATCAGTATTGCGCCGGAAATGCTATTCTCCGCCCGGGTTTTGCACCTCCCAAACTCCTCCCGCCAATCTAAACCCCACATCTTGGGAGAGAGAAACCCCCAACTGAAACTGAACCTGAACCCGTTCAAGATGTGGGGTTAAGATTGGGGAAGATGTTTGGGCGATGGAGAATGCGGGAGATGAATATCATTTCCGGTATTGCGCAGTTGAATGCATGTGACGGAAAGCAAGGTCTAACTCTCAAGCAAAATACAAGAAGCACTTAAAATAAGAAAGCTGTGAAGCCCCTCAATAATTTTTCTCCCAATAGCATTTGCCTCTCCCCCTATGTAAATATCTTTTTAATAACAAATTTGCCCATTATATTTAGTGTTTCATTAGTTAACACATGATTAACTTAACTTAATTAAACTGATAATCAAAATAATTAAGTCATGGTGTTGCACCATTAATGCCGCCGTCGCCGTCGTCGCGACCACCGCCAACATTCTTCACTCTCTCACCATTCTCTATCCCTCTTCCCTAAAATCCAACAACTACCGCCGCCCACCGCCACCGTCGCCGCCACCACCGATGAGATAAATACTTAATTCCCCCGAAAAAATTCAAAACTTAAAAAATCAAAAAAATTCCCCCTCTCCTCTCCTCTCCTACTTCCCTTTTCTCTCAAAAAATTTTATTTTCGATTTTTTGATCATGGATGCAACCAACAATGGTGGAACATTAGAGCAAAGGTGAGCATCTAAAACCACTCGTTTGTATTGATGTTGGCGGTAAAACTAGACCACATTCACTCCATAAAAAATCAAAAAACGTGAACCAGAACAACTTACGGCTGCAATCTCAAGAACATTTAGCCGTAAGTTAGGTTAGGCATAAAGCTTTAGATGCAAGACGTAAGTCCATCTTAGTGGCCGAAACTTACTTACGGCTAATACCGATATTATACTCAGTAGTCGTAAGTTCATCGTAAATGAAATATTTATGTGTCGCAAAGTTACTAGCCGTAAGTCCATATTAGTGGTCGTAATTTACTTACGGCTAATACCGATACTATACTTAGTGGTCGTAACTTACTTATGGCTAATACCGATACGATACTTACTAGCCGTAAGTAAGTTACGGCCACTAAGATGGACTTACGTCTTGCATCTAAAGCTTTAATGGCTAACCTAACTTACGGCTAGATGTTCTATAGATTGCAGCCGTAAGTTGTTCTAGTTCAAGTTTTTTGATTTTCATGGAGTGAATGTGGCCTAGTTTTAGCACCAACATCGTGATTTGAAGGAAACAATGGATGCTAGCACGAAACATAGTGATTTACTTAGTCATTCCACCACCGTCTTACTCCACCACCAACACCGTCTTCATCCACCACCACCACCACCACCACCGTCTTCATCATCTTCAAGTTTCATTTTCTTCTTAGCTTTCTTCATTAGTTGGGTGTAATTTGTAATTGGGGTCTAAATTGGTGTAAAGGGTTACTTAGTCATTTCACCATTTTTGACACCCCTTATAATGTTCACATGGATATTTGAAGTAAAAGTTGAGGGGCTTCACTTTATTTGAAGCCCCAGAATCAACTTTCTAAAATAACATGCAGAAAAAGAAAAAAACACAAAGAGAATCCTGGCCCTTCCGGTTGTAGTGTCAACATCAATGTCGAAGAAGCAAGGTCTTGTTGGTTGTTGCAAGTCAAGGCATCGTACTCATAGTACCCACCAGCGGGCAAATAAATCCTGCTCCTATACTGGCTTTCACATCTCGGATTGGCAACTCAAAATCAACCGGAGCTCCTTTCTGAGATGCAACATCTGAGAAAGAATATTGAGTTTTTGCCATGCAAATTGGTAAACCAGAAAATCCTTGTTTGTTGTACATTTCGATCTGTTTCTCGGCCCAGATTAGAAGGAAGAGACCAAATGTGTCAAAAAGACGAAAATATACTGATTTTGTAAGAGTTGTGATTCCGGGGCTTCAAAAAAAAAAGTAAAGCCCCTGAATAATTGCCTCCACATAGCATTTTGGCTCTCCCCCTATGTATTTTTTTTTTTAAATTCTGAATTTGCCCATTATGTTTAATGTTTAATTAAGACATGATTAACTTAACTAAACTTATAATCAAATTAACTAAAACATGATTAACAAAATTACTTAAGACATGATATTTTTGGCAATTAACATCAAAAATTTCCCCCCTCTCCTCTCCTACTTCACTTTTCTCCTCCAAAATTTTCATTTTTGATTTTTTGATCATGGATGATCGGATGCAACCAACAATGGTGGAACAATGGAGTACCAACAGTAACTATCTAAAACCACTCGTTTGTATTGATGTTAGTGCTAAAACTAGGTCACATTCACTCCATGAAAATCAAAAAACGTGAACCAGAACAACTTACGGTTGCAATCTGAAGAACATCTAGCCGTAAGTTAGGTTAGCCATTTCAGATGCAAGACGTAAGTCCATCTTAGTGGTCGTAACTTACTTACGGCTAATACTGATACTATACTTAGTAGCCGTAAGTTCAATGTAAATCAAAAAATTTTGTGTCGCAAGGTTAGTAGCCGTAAGTACAAGTTAGCAGCCGTAAGTTTAGTTACGGGCACACGTATTTGCTTTAGTAGCCGTAAGTTAAGGCTGCTATCCTCATTGTTGAACTTACGAATACTAAGTAGAGTATCGGTATTAGCCGTAAGTAAGTTACGACCACTAAGATGGACTTACGTCTTGCATCTGAAGCTTTAATGGCTAACTTACGGCTAGATGTTCTTCAGATTGCAGCCGTAAGTTGCTCTGGTTCACGTTTTTTGATTTTCATGGAGTGAATGTGACCTAGTTTTAGCACCAACATCAATACAAACGAGTGGTTTTAGATGCTTACCTTTGGTACTCCATTGTTCCACCATTGTTGGTTGCATCCATGATCAAAAAATCGAAAATGAAAATTTTGGAGGAGAAAAGTGAAGTAGGAGAGGAGAGGAGAGGGGGAAATTTTTTGATGTTTTGATTTTTAAGTTTTGATGTTTTTGGTTTTTGATTTAAATTAGATTAAGAAAAATATTAAGTGGGGTGTTATAATTTGTAAGTGAGGTGTAATAAGTATAAGGGTTACTTTAGACATTTCACCATTTTTTAACACCCCTTATAATGTTCAACTGGATAATTGAAGTAAAAGGAGAAGGGCTTCACTTTTTTGAAGCCCCAGAATCACAACTCTTTTGTAATATGCAATGAAATGTTAAACTGTTAAGAACTTACCTGCTCGGAGTATTTGACACCACGGGCACCATAAAACTGCGCAATTGCTTCTATTTTCTCTTTGATGCTAAATTCCAAAGGATAAAGGAACTTCACTGGCTGTGTCACATTCTCACATGCTTTCTGAACCGCGATCCCAAGGTCAACCTGAAGATTGGGAAGAGCAGTTAGTTAACCTTGCGTCATCAGGGAATATCAAAAAGAATCCGGGCAGATTTGCCCTATTCGGCCATCCAGCTTGACGCGTTAAGGGATGGCTAAATGGGTGGGCGAAAAACCAGTTATACCCTTTCCCTTATACGTAAAATGTCTGTACTACCCTTGAGAAATTATATTACCCTAAAACTAACCTAGTTTCTACCGAAAAAAAAAACAAAATCCTTCCTCTCTTCTTCTTCTCCTTCCTTTGCTCTTCTTCTTCTTCTCCTTCCTCTGTTGATTTTCTTTCTCTTCGTTACTGGCTAGGGTTTTTCTCGTTTTTCTTCTACGGGGGTATTGGTTTTGTGCTGTGAATCTTCTTCATCCAATAATGATGATGTTTGTGATTTAATTTCAATGCAAGATTCAATCTTGAAGGCTAGAGATAATACATGTGTTGACTTGAATCTCGATTTTGCTACACAGATTGACAATGTTCTTGAGGTATTCTTAATGAATTTTTTTGAAATTTCTCTTAATTTTGTGATTTTTTGTTGTGGGTTCGTATTTCTCTTGATATATGGGTTGTGTTAGAAATCTTTATGTGAAATTATGGATGTTAGGGTTGGAAATGTTAGGGTTGGAAAGAAAGTCAATTAGGGGAAAAATCTTGTTTTTGTTTGGTTTAGAGTCAAATTTGGGTTTCTGTTCCAAGGAAGAAGAAATTGATGTGGGTTTCAGAGTTTTTCAAGAAGAAGGAGACGAAGAAGGGTTTAAATTCACAATTTGTTTTATACTAATCATCGTTGGTGGTCCTGGTTATTCTAGTTTCGATGGATTCGTTTACGAGCACGGTATTGACTTTGTTTTCATTAACAATTCATTAAATGGTTTCCAATTTTGATGTTAATTTTTGGTAAGTTGTGTATTCAAGTCCCCTAAGTTGTGTAGGCAAAAGCTTGTCTAGAGCATGCTTCCATGTACAAGTACAAGATAGGCAGGTATAACCTTCCAATGCATATTGTAAATATATGGAAACCTGCTCTTTCTGAAATTTATTCTCGGATCCTGCTCAATACTCTCTGTCTTGTCACATTTTCTGTCTATCGCCTTTGTTAGGGGAAAAAGTTGTTTTTGTTTCTCATAGGAGCGAGACATTGAATCTGTTGTTGACTTGTTGGTGTTCTATTTATCATTTCCACAGCTTTGTAATGGGATGGATGAGAATGCTGCTGGCACCTGATGTCTGCAGCTGATCGTGGAGGAGATGAATATCTTGAATACAATCTTCTTGAGATATGATAGTGAGAAGATATACTACCCGAACTCTATCTTGGCTAACAAACCCATAAGCAACTTCTATAGAAGCCCAAACATGGGTGATTCTGTGGAGTTTGCTATTGATGTTTCAACTACAATTGAGAGGGTCGGGGCTTTAAAATCAAGGATAAAAGCGTAAGTTTTCAACTCAATCCATATATTTTTGAACCTTGAGAATTGTGAGTGAGGGAGGGAGTGAAGGAGGAGGGAGAGAATAATGAGGAGAAGGAACATCTGCAAAAGTCAAGTTTGCTAAGAATGTTGAAACTGGGGATAATGTTGCTATCAAGATTCTTGATAAAGAAAAAGTTCTTAAGCATAAGATGATAGGTCAGGTAATATGCCCATCCCCTTAAAAAAAAAAATCAGAAGTTTTTGATTCAGATTTTTTTTTTTTTTTTCTAAGTTTTCATTCAGAAAAAGTTCAATTTTTTCCTTAGTTTTAAAGCTCAATTCTTTGATTTGATATTATATCTTGTTTTTGTTTATGATTATGAAAGATCCAAATACACAAATGATCAAATTTAGTGCATAATTGGTTGATGAGTTTTTAGTGCATAATGATCAAATTTAGTGCATTATATCTTGTTATTTAGTGCATAATTTACGAATGTGGTTCGTCTATTCGAGGTAATGTTACTACCACTTATCATGAGTTTTTAATGAATTTGTGAAGTTTGTTGATGAATTTTGTAATGAGGGGGTTTACTACTATGGTTGTAGGTTATGGCTAGTAAGACAAAGGTATACATTGTGCTGGAATTCGTCACAGGTGGTGAACTTTTTGACAAAATTGTAAGTCTTTTCCTGGGAATTCTATCATTAGAGGATATACAACTCAATTGATACTATGTTGTGTCTCGTAGACATTGTGTTTGTTTGTCTTGTATTTAGGCTAAAAAAGGTAGATTGAAGGAAGATGAAGCAAGGAAATACTTTCAGCAGCTGATAAATGCCGTGGATTACTGCCACAGTAGAGGAGTTTTTCATAGGGATTTGAAGGTAATGAAACTTTTATTATTCTACATTGCTTTTGTTTTTTGGTTTTGGTTGTTACTTTAAATCTTCACTTAATCAGTAGGGCAACTGTTTGAATGTACTTGATAGCCTGAGAATTTGCTGTTGGATGCTAATGGGGATCTTAAGGTGTCACATTTTGGATTAAGTGCTTTGCCTCAGCAACTTCGAGTGAGGGCAACTGTTTGAACGACATACTTTAATGCTTAAGAGCCTCATTTGTAGCTTTGTTTTAATGGTATTGATGAAAGAAACTAATCTATAAGTCTTCAACTATCTTGCTGTAGAAACTAAACTAAGGGTTTTCACCTCATCCTTGATTTTTATGTGGAACTGTCTGACTGCAGATCAATAAGGCGGAATTTTCAATTCCTTCGTGGTTTTCTTCCGGTGCAAAGAAATTAATCAAAAGGACATTTTTGTGTATTCGGTTGTTTTTTTGGTTGCCGAGTATATCTTTTGTGCCTTTAATTTACACCACTCGGTAGATAGTTTATATATCGAGCTACCGAGTGGTGTGAGACACATGTACTGCCTTTAACTGACTTGTGGAGTTGGGCTGTTTTTGTTTGTAAAGTCCTAACTTCAAACTACTGTACATGATATTCAGGCTGATTTAATCAACCAATTATCTAATCTTCCATGAAGCTTACAACAAGAATTTCCAGCCGGCGCTAATCGTATAATCGTTTAACTTGAAAGCTTACAACAACTGATATTGCGAAAGTTAGTAAGCATTGTGATGTTAGTAACCAATGTCATCAGTATGCGTCATGAACGAATTTCTGCTTTTCCTAGGCTTTTATAAGTGAACTAGTGAAGTCTATGTATTATAATTCTGATGTAAAATACTGAAGGAATCAATAAATGAAACTTGAAATACTACAACATTGTTAAGCATCTTTGTTCACAAAAGAAAATCAGTTCATTATAGTACATCAGATTTGGTGAAGGCTTCCGGTTCCTTTAGACCTTCCTTGGGTGACTTTGCTTCTCCTAATATCTTCCAGTTCCTTTGGTGAAGCCGTATGTGTTACTGTCCAAAATACTACTTCCAAATTGCTGACAGTAGAAATTCCTGGAGCAGTGATTCAACTAAGTGCACTGAGGAATGTCTGAGCACCAGTAACACCAATTTAGCTTACCTAACTTCGCAATACACCAATAACGTAACCAATTGAGTACTAGAAACACCACTTGAGATAAGGATACGGGCTATACATAATTCTGAGCACCAGAAACACCAATTTAGTAAGAGTACTAAACCTGTATATACATAATGTAAGCTGTTTCAGGAAGAGTAAGAGTACTCGGTAGCTCATTTTTTTATCGAGCTACCGAGTAAGAGTACTCGATAGCTCTATTGTTTTACAGAGGGTCACTTCTCCACACTCGGTTGCTTTTTTGCTTGCCGAGTAGTACTGGAAAGAAAGACTCGGTAGCTAATTAAGCCACCGAATATAGATGAGGTTTGGCCAATATTCTGTACCAAAAACAAATATGAATCGGTAACCATTTGAGCCACCGAGTATACATTCGGTAGCTTAAAAGTCTACCGAGTATACATTCGGTAGCTTAGAAGAGATTTCGAGCGACCGAATGGTTACTTTATTGTGCATGTACGGATGGTGGTTGGGATATTCGGTGGCTCCATTAATGGTCTGGATCTACCGAATATTCTAACTGCAACATTCAAAGCATGCAAACTTTGATTTTTCATACGTCAATCAACCATTACAAGCTAATGGGTTTCAAATTAGAGAGCTACCTGATCATTTGGAGTCGAGTTCAATTCCTTTCCCTTCTTTGATTCTTGATTTTCTTCCAAACACTCTTGTTCATGGCTTTTCTCTATGGCTTCTTTAACGTAAGAGGAATTCCTAGCATGATCAACTCCAAGAGAAGAAGATTCACCCCACTCAATCTCACTCAAAACAACCATCTCAACTTCTAAAAAAAAACTTCTTCTTCTTTTTCTTCTTCTTCTTCTAACTCCCTCTCAAATGAATTTTTTTTTTGAAAAGAACTAAAGTAATCGGTGGCTAAGTAGCTAAATTAGTAATTAGGTTAGCTTAATCGGTAACTAATTATGAGTTAATCGGTAGCTTAATATCGTTGGGGGTATTTTAGACACTGAGATAAGGGATAGCCTAATTACTCCAGGGTGTTTGAGTTTTGAAAATTTTTCAAAATATGCCCGGATTCTTTTTGATATTCCCTGATGACGAAGGTTAGTTAACCATGCGTTGATATTAGGCCAACATATACACGATAAAAGGTAGCAGTTAAAAAAATTCTCAAAAAAATATGTACACTACTTTGTTTTCAAAAATAATTACGTTGTATTTGGGATTTTCGGTTGTCTTTTGTAATGTGCTGTTTTTGGAACTGCAGACTTTTATTTGGGACTTCAAACCACTAAAACTATCCAAACTGTAGTTATAAGGGATATCTAAATAGGTGGGAAAAGTCTAAGTTACCCTTATAGATTAAGGATTAGATTAAAATACTCCTAAATCTTAACTCATTACCCTACTTTTATAACCCTTATCCTAAAACTAAAACTGATTTTCATCATCATCATCATCATCTCTCATTTCATCGGCTGCAAGTCTCTCTCCTTCTCCATTTTTCCTTTCTTTCCTTTATCATTCATCGTCTCGATTTATCGCCGATACGAAAAATTTAATCGTCTCGATTAAAAATTCAGAGATGGCGAAAACAAAATCGACCTTGAGAGACACTATAATTGATCCAGGAATGCAAGAGCCGCCTCAAATCAATAATCCACAGCAGCAGAAACTGAAATTGAGAGAGAACCCGCTGCTGAGATTGAGGCGTCGACAGATTTGGCCTCTAATCATCCACAAGATCCCAATATGCGTATGAGGTACTAATTCTGAACAAAACCCATGTTTTCAGTCATGTTTTCCTTGCTTGTATAAGTTAGAATCATCGATTTAGGGTGTTTTTTTCGGTTCAGAGATATTTTACGGTTTACATTTCCTATCAAACTGAGGCATATAACTATTTTACGTCACGCTTTTCATCATCGAACTAGGCGTAAAAATATTTACGCCTAGGTACCATACCGTAAAAATATTTACGCCTAGGTACCATACCGTAAAAAAAGCCTTAATTTTGCCCTAGAATTTTTGCGTCTTGGAAACCAAGGCGTAAAAAAAGTGGACTGTGCTCACAAAAATCTGCACCGTAAATACTCCAAACAAACCGTAAAATTAGAACTTAGGCGTAAAATTGGAAACTGAAGCGCAAAATTTTTAGAATTTCATTTTTGGCCAAGTTACTTTTACGCCTATGTATACTAGGGCGTAAATTTTTGTGTATTCAATTTTTTCGCCAAGTTAAATTTACGCCTTGATTTCAATCCCAGAACCACGACGTAAATTTCTTATGTAACATTTTTTTTTTGAAACCAAAATTTACGCCTTGGTAGAATGGGGCGTAAATTACTCAAACAAGGCATAAAATGTGTAGTTGAGGCGTAAAAATACTGTCTCTCATTTAGTTTTGCACATTGGTTGGTTGTTTATTTGTATTGTTTGTGTATGTGTTTAGAGAACAAGCTAAACAGAAGAAGAAGGGGGGAAATGATCTTACGCCTGTTGTCAGTCCCCCACCTCGAAATGATGGTAATAAGTATCTAGGTGTGGGTAAGAGAGGTAAAGCAAGGACTCCCGAACAACCAACATTACCTCAAAATGATGGACCAAATGAGATTGTTGAAGAAGAATCAATTCCATTCTAAGAGAATGAGATTCAACAAGAACCCAACGAATCTGAAGAGGAGAATGGCGAATCAGAAGAAGAAGAATCAGAAGAAGAAGAATCATCTCAAGAAGACGACGAAGAAGAAGAAGTAGTCGTTGAGGATGTTCAACCCCTTTCTCAAGAAGAACCCACTCAACCTCTTGGTCTACCTCCTCCAGAACCAAAACCTAAGAAGAAAGCTACAAAGCCTCAGGAAAAAGCACCAGAACCCAAAGGCAAGCGCCTTCCTCCACCTGATGATCAAACGTTCTGGTTGCCCAAACCTCCTAAGGGAACAAATCATTGGGGAGAAGCACCTGATGGGAACAAAGTGCTATTTGGATACCCATGGTCCTATGATGTAAACGTAGCTTCTGCGCGGGTAATTATCTTATAATCTCAAAATTACTTTATGTTGTTTGTACATTATTTTATCCTTCCAACAAAGTACATTATTTTCTTTCATTTATTGTAGGACCACAAAAGGCTTGCGGTCCCTTTGAAACACTCAAGTTCTAAAGTGTGGGATTTGGAGTTGGAATGTGACAAGGTTCAAAGCATTGTAAAAAAAAAAGCCAAACAGTTCTACAATGCTTCAATACATACCCAGGACAAGTATGATGGTGTTACAGTGAGTGCGCTTAGAGAACGATATTGGCCAGAGACCGGCACTTTACACTTTGAATTTGGCGAAATGGCTCTGATTCCCGATGATGCAAAGCAAATCAAGAATCTTGAAACTCGTGGAAAACATGTGTTTCTTGGTGATGATAACAAGATGAAATGGGGGGAGCTCAACCGATTAACTATAAAAGCACTTGGGTGGTCTCAGGAACAATGTGACGAAGAGTGGATATATGGGTGTGGTGGGACACGCGGGGTTTACAAGAAGGGTAAACCACGACTCAAGGCTAGGAAAATTGTTAGCAATCGTTTGTGGTTAATGTATGGTGATACCAAGAAGAAGGTCGAAGAGGGAAAAGTGTTAAGTGATGAGGAAGCCACTAGAGTTGCGAAAGCTTGGATGTTGCACACCATGGGCACCGTCATGTTTCCTGATCAAACGGGTAATAGGGTCAATGCATGCTACTTATCATATCTTGAGAACATTGATAAGCTTGATTATTATGCGTGGGGCAGTGCTGTCATTGCCTTCCTCACTTGCTAAAGCTTCCAGAGCTCAAACCACCAAAATCGAGGGTGATGTTCGTCTTCTACAGGTAATATTATCCTCCCTGTAACTACCTTAGGTTAGTTTTGCATATATGGCATTGAAATATGGGTATTTTGTTACTTTGCAGTCGTGGTTCTATGACCATTTTCCCATTTTGGCACCTAAGGAGGATACAGATTGGGTTAACAAACAAGAAAGCACCCCTACGGGTAAGAGATTCCCTTTCAAAGAAGGTGGTCTACATGAAAAAGAAGCGAAGATAGTTGAGAAGAGACAACAGTTGGATGCTATGCCTCTCAAAGATGTGGTTTTTGACCCATATCTTTGCTTGAAACCTGATGAAAATGGCGATTTGGAGGATGTGCGTGAATTTTCACAAGAGAGTAGTTACAACAGACCTTTGTTTCATCCAACAGGGTTCCATTTGTATAATCCTCAACGAGTTCTGCGCCAACTTTGTTATGAACAACCAATAATTAAGAAAGAAAAGTTCGTGTTGCTGAAATGAGGCTCCAAACTTGATTCTTCCAAAATCAACTTGGTTTACGATCCTGAGGCAACACTTGACCACTAGAAAGAAGGGGAACCCGACGAGAACCAGCTAGTGTTGAACATGGAAAATTTTACAGCCAATATAAAACAAGTCGAGTAAGGGACATCCCATGATTGAAAAAGCAGGGGTACCGAAATACAACCAACTTTTCGTTTGGGC
>JAJJMA010141470.1:0-16899 GCA_023529015.1 Papaver nudicaule
TAGAGTTTAGATTTCGGAATTGGGATATAGACTAAGTAGTTGAGACCCTGAAGACGATTGTGAAGACAAAGAAGACATCAATTATTCTTCATCGACAAAAGGTTAGTAGGAGTTATGACTTTTATGGAAATTCTTCTATTCTACTTTATCTATCTTTCGAAATAGTCGGCTACTTTAGTAGTGTTAAATTAGCGATTGAGATCGTGTTCTTGTCTACATGACCATGTGTTATGTTAGTGTTTGTTCCCGCAAATACTAAGGTTACAAGAATGCATGTGATAGATTCGATACCATTTATCCATTGCAATGGTTTGCTTGCAAATCACTTGTTGGATATGGGTGAATCTAAAGGAGTACTCTTGAGCAAGAGTCCAGTGGATTACAGCTGAGGACGTCACACACGTCTAAGTACTGGTTAAGCCCAGAACTTCCAGCGGGTCCTGTTAAACCCTAATCTGAATTGTGGGCGGTTCCCGAACCGTACACGGAACAGAAACTCGGATTTACTCCTGAGTTCCAGAGTGTCACTTTGTACGCGTACCTACGCAAACCTGATACTTTTGGCTGTGATTCAGATGGAAGGTTTGCAAACCGTCCCAAGTGAATATTCTTTGGGATTTTCACTCGGATTAAACTCTGAACTCCTTTATCTCTTAGTTGGACTTGGATTATCACGAAAATATCTTATGTGGTCCATCTAACGGTTTTCAATGTGTCAATAAGATAAAGATTATCTCTGGTCTGTTGGATTTCTATCTTGAAGTGTTTTTGAGCTAACAAAACACTTGGCAGATAAATGATTAATGAATTCCAATTGAGATTAATCTCTATTACTTGGTTTGCAAGTTTAGGGTTTCCAAAACTTGTGGGACAAGTAATTGATTGCTTTATTCCAAAGCAACCTATCTTATTGAGTGCTATAAATAGAGGTGTCTATGGACGAATACTGCAAGCATCAAGCATACGTGAAGGTCCTTAGGGAAGTGAACGTAAACTATTTTCACTTCGGTGAATGCTTGTTGTGGTATAGTCATCCTCTATTAGGTAAGCAGTTCCCCATGGGATTTACCTACGACTATAAAGACTTCTCTTGAGAGTTGGGAAGCACACGTAGGAGATTGAGACCTTAGTGGTTGAAATCGGAGTAACCTGTAACCTTGGTAACCTGATCACGTTCTTGTCTATTCTACGGTCCTTCTCTTCTGATATAAGGCCATTCAAGAACTGATACGTTACACACAGGGTTTCGAAAGGAAGCAACGCACGGCTGCACTCGGTATTGTAAGACCTAGTTAGCTCCAGTTGTATAAGTTTCTTAAGTGATTCTTTTTACAACTGAGGTAAAGACAAGTTGGGCATAGTTTACTCGGTTTACTTGTCAGCCCCCGCTTGTAAGTAGATTTCCGTATGACCTGGAGCAATCCGAAGGAAGTCACTTTGTGTATGTCAAACTGATAGAGGACAGTTCAAACATACGTCGATAATTGAGGTTGCAAAGCCGGAATTGTTGACACAAGCCTTTAACAGCGGTTAAAGCAACTCCTAGGCCTGTAAAGGACGTCAGCTAGGGGAATCAAGTGCGTGACGATCTGTGGGGGATCTAGAGACGTAAGGAGTGCGACAGTAGCCAGTTCGCTTGGAGGGTGGAATTGGTCTCTGTTACATCCCAGACCGAAGTCTTATAGTAGGATAGTGTTTGTATACAGTTTGTACTGTGTGGTGTTCAATCTGGACGAGGTCCCGAGGTTTTTCTACAGGTCGTAGTTTCCTCGTTAAAAAAATCTCTGGTGTCTTGTGTGCTTTACTTTCCGCATTATATTCTTTGATTATATAATTAAAGCAAACACAAGAAGTACGTTATTAATAAACCTGATCGTTGTCCTCAATCCATCACTTGGATTTACCAAGACCCTGTCTTGCGTTGGACTGATCCTTTGAGATCCAAACTCAGGTTAACGGATCTGGATATTATTTTTGAGATCGTCCAGATCTGACCATAAGTCTCACGAGCCCAAACGAAAAATTGGTTGTATTTCGGTACCCCTACTTTTTCAAATCTCCTCCTTCAGTAGTAGGCGTGTATGTTGGAGAATTAACTTTAGGTTAATTACATATAACTCTTGTTGCATTAAGTATATAATCAGATATATAATGCGGAAAGTAAGGCACAAAAGATACACGAAGTTTTGTTAACGAGGAAACCGCAATCCTGCATAAAAATCACGGGACCTAGTCCAGTTTTGAACACCGCACAATATTAAGGTGTCTACAAACACCAACCTAATATCAGACTTCGGAGTGGAATGTAGATGAGACCGACTCTAGTCCTCAAAGCGAATCAGTTAGCTCGCTCTCCTTATGTCTCTTGGATCTCGTAAGAACCTATGCACTTGATTTCCCTAGCTGACGTTGTGTGAGTGTAAAATTTGTATGAATACTTCACACCTAACAGCCATCAGATCTATTATCATGCAAAATAATATTCAAATGCATAAGAGTGCGAAGAGGTTAAAGATGCATCGAAGACAATACATATGAGAATATAAAGACTAAGAACTCGATAATTCATTAAGTCTGGTGGTAACTAATACATGGATATGATCCTTAGAGGCTTAGAGGAGAAAGCTAACCTAATCTCACCCTTCACGACTTAGGTTACACAAAAAATCCAACCCCTACCATGTTTTTCGAGCTCGCCTTATATAGGCCGAGTCGGTAGTGGTTTACAGCTAATAAGACAAGCTACTCAATCGTGGTGGTGTCAGAGCTTGTCGAGTAAGGCGGTTCCTTCGGTGAGACCTCCGAAGATGACTTCAGGCTTTCATCCTTCGATGATCTAGACGGGTCTTCTACCTTCGATCTCTTCCTCAGGGGGACTCTGTTGGCTGATCCCGAAGTATGGTTGCGACATCCTCTGGCTAGGTCTGGTCTTTCTGATCTTGACACGTGTCCCGAGGGTGTTTTACCCTCAACAGTTTGCCTTTTTTCCTGTCTGAAGATCGAGGAGGTTCGGAGAAGAAAACCCTTGGTGTTTTACCTTCTTCGACACGTGTCCGGCATTTAGTTTCTTTAACTGACACACGTTGCTTTAATGGTTTTTCGAAACCCTCGCCCTTTCTACCTTCTACCTGCTACGTCGGTTCCACATCTCTTTATTTAAACCCGCTTGCCCTCTCTTTTTCCTTTCTTACTCTCTTTAAACTTTTCACCGCCCTCAGAGACACTTCAGTTTTCAAAGCCTTCTCTCCGTCATCTTCTCTCGCGATTTTTCCTTTTTAATCATGGTGAGCTTTGTTGATTATCTTCTGTTTGTGTTTTTTCCTTTCTTGATTTGTGCTTTATGATCTTCTCTTAACTTCTTCTTTTGCTCTCAGGCTCTAAAGAAGAACGTTCCGTCCGGTGGTGGGTTTCCTCGTAAAATGGTTGATCCTCAGTACCTCAACTGGGAAGAAAGAGTGAAGATTTATGGTTTAAACATGGACCTTTTCCCCTGTAAGAGCCTGGGTAGGGTTAACTTGTCCCCTAAACTACTTTCTACACATGAGTGTAGTGACAGAAAGATAATCGTCTCCGGTGAGTAGCTCGGTGCCGGACTTCCTATTCCATTATACAATCCAGCTAATCCTCTTTTTTACGAGATTTATTCTCAGATTAGCCCTCCTTGTGGTGTAATGCAATTGAACGGGAATTCTATTCGAGTTATCCGTGAGTGGGTGGCTCGCTCGGAGGGCAAGTCGTATTATTACGAGGAGCTTCCCGAAGAGCTTAAGCATCCACCGAGTTTCTGGACTACTGAGAATTTTTTCAAGTATTATAAAGTGGAGAAGAGTTTACTTATGCAGAAAGCTCCTTGGAGTGTAAGCCTCGGCAAGGTGCCCAACTCCAAACATGCTCTGGGTGATGTGGATCTTTCTGGATCTAATACGAACACGCTTCTTCGCCATTCCAGTGATGAGGTGTGGTTCTTGAAGCCTGTGCTCGTCGAGGGTCCAGTTCTCTTCGGCTATGAGGACGAGGAGAAGAAAATCGAGCGAACAAAGTTTGATGATGGACACAATCTTTCTGTCGTCGAATTCTTCAAGATTCACTTCTCCGATGAGGAGCGTAAGAAATCTCAAAAAAGGATCGCCGCTCTTAAATTGAGGGTATAACAAGATTGTTTTTTCTTTATTCGCTTCTTCTTAATCGTTTGCTCACATATTTTTCTTTTTCAGAAAGGAGAACAAGAGAAACAGAAAAATCAACAGGCCCAAGGGCAGGTTAGTGATCCGAAGAAAAGGAAAAGACCCTCGAAGTCGACTACTGCTGGAAAGGGGGAAGGTGGTCAGGTGATAAACATTACATGCCTAAGTTATGCAATGGGTATGGATATCTGCCTCTGTTTAGAACCTGACAAATTGGCTACTTTTCAGCAGAATGAAGTGATTGTTGGTAACGATGGTTTGATGGCGTTTTCGCTGTGTGATCCCGAACGGGAGAAGGTTGCTACTGGCGTCTCAGGAAAGAATATTGTAAAAACTACTACCAGGACTGTGGGATCGAGGAGGTATGCTACCAGAGCTGCTGGTAAAAGCGTAGCTACATCTTCCCATGTATCCGTCGAAGATGTGGACGATGAAGAGACCGAGGATGAGGGGAAAGTTGAGCCTTTGAGGAGGAAAAGGAAAGGTCCTGTGAGCGAGCAGCCTTTTCAGGGATCTGCTCCAATGTCGGCCTCCCGCGATGCTGTGCAGACCCAAGAACCCTTTGTCTCTGCCTTCCTTGATGCCAATACTTCTGATCTTCATCGATCTGACATGAATTTGGATGAGTATGGCTCAAATGATCGCTTGGTTGGTGCCTCGCTGGGTCGACAATCACAACCTTCTTTAGGCGGTCCTTCGGCTCCTACTAGCTTTGTTCAAAGGCCTTGTACTGAGCAGGAGGTTCTAAGGTTCGTGGAGCGGAGTTCCCTCCCTGGTCCTTATGCTGAGGATATTTCCAATCATCTGAAGGCATACGCCAAGGACCCTCAGAATCAGCAGCTCGATCCTTCTGCCGCCAAGTTTATTTCCGAAGCTTTTTCTGGTTTCTGGAGTAGGGATACTCTTGCCTCGCGTGGACTATGCATCAAGCGTTCGTCGAAGCTGTAAGTGTCCCTTAATTATTCGTTGCATGCTGTAATTTTTTAACTAATTTCTTTGCTGTTTTTGCCATGCTAGTATCGCCACCATGGTATGTTTTTGCTGGAGCTGTCTCGTTCTCAGGGGCTTGAGATTACTCGCCTAGATCAAGAAATTCTTCGCCTTCAGCAAGAGAAAAGCAACCTTGCAGGAGATCTTGAAATGAGTAAAGGTGAGAATTGTTTGGCTATCGAATTTGCATTGGTGTTTTTCTGGTGAAATGTTATTGCTGATTTTGTTTTTCTTGCTATTTGGGTGATGCCAAAGACTTGGAAAAGCAGCTTGGAGAAGTTACCACGGAGCGAGACTCCTTGTCTGAGAAGCTTAAGACCCAGAGCGAGCTTGCTTTAGGACTAGATGCTCAGTTGAAGAGCAAGGATCATGAGCTGGGGCTTCTGCGAAATGTTTACGAGAAGAAGGATGGCCAAACTGAGCAGCTGAACGAGGAAGTGTCGAAACTAAAAAAGCACATCGAAGGAGAGGCTGATCATACGGCTTTGTTCAGTCGTCAACATGGCCGATACTTGTTTAGGGAACTTGGAATGCGACCTCCTTTTTACCGCTTGGGTGTGAATGATCCTGGTGCTTCACTAGATTCTGATGAAGAACTAGTTTCTTCACAAGATGTTGAGGACATAGTGGCGCAGTTGCTGGAAGAAGGGAAGGTTGGGGATGAAGAGGCTGAAGAGGATGACGAAATGAGCGGCGAGGATGTTGACACCGATGGTGATGAGGAGGAGAAAGGAGGGGAGGTAAATTTGGTGGGAGATTCTGGTGTCACACATCCAGAGGGCGAGGAGCAAGGCGAAGGAGGTGGTGGTCAAATGGAGAGGGAAAAGGGGGGCCAAGATGAAAATGTTGGTACCGAAGGGCCGGCCGAGGAGTCCTCTAAGGATTATGTTGAAACTTCTGGTCACAAGGTTGATGGAGATGCCGAGGGTGATGGCCAAGCTGTGAAAACTATCATAGACGGCGTTCCCGAGATTGAGAATGCAAAAGATGGTAGTGAATCTGATCCCGTTGTAAGGGATGGTCCCGAGGATGCTCCCAAAGTCGATGATGCCATTGTTAAGGAGATTCCTGAAGATACAAAGTAGAAGATGATTCATCCCTTCTGCTATCTTGTTGTGGTTTCTTTTCTTTTTTGCCTCTTTTCTTTATGCGACTTGCAAAGCTGGAGGTTTGATTTTCCCTTTGGACTATGCACCTTTGTTGTGAATGCAGCTGCTTTTGTGAATTTGCTTAGCGTAAATTGCTTTTATTACTGTTTGACTCGTTATTCGAAACACAAAGTCGTCTTTGTAATTCTCTAGGCTCTTATGGTTACTTGAGGCGCAACTCCAGGGCTTACTTCGATGTAAGAGATAGTAAACCAAGCTAGTGGGGGCATATGGATCACCCTTCCCGAAGGCTTTTAGTTACTTGCCTGTTTTAAAGCAAACATAGGCTATCGAGATCATAGGTGCCCGTTTTGCCTCGGTAAATTGGGTGGACATCGAGGGTACCAAGTATCTTCTAAGAGAATATAGTGGTACTCTGACGATCCCTTGGCCCCAAGTGTAGTGGGGATCTTATGATAGGTAGCTGCTATGATTGCTCCTCGATAAAAAAGTAACACAATAGGGGAGTGCCGGTCTCTGCTGGAGCTTAGACATGGTACTATTCTCCTATCGCGGCCTATAGTTCGACCCCTTTGTTTCTTGATAGCCTCCTCGAGGCTAATGGTTTATTTTTTGAGGAGGTCCCTTGACTGCGTAATTCGCTTGCCATTCCCATGAATGTAAGATAATTAGCTGCCTCGGGGTTCCATTCACTTGTAGAGGCGAATGTTAATCCCATTTATCGTCCCCTCGACGCCTCAGAAAAGAGAGGTCCTCATGGTCGTGTGGTAGTGGGTCCAAATGCTTCGTTAGCTTAAGTAGCTTAGATGCAAAGTACCCACCGCTAACGGGGTGTCTTGTGGGTAGAGGACTGTGTCATATAGCCCGTAGGTCTCTTACGGCATATATGAGCATCAACTTTGTGCCTGCTATTCGAGGTCTTTTTATTTGTGGCATCTGGGCCTTGGCGTCATGACCTGTTTAGTTTTCATTGCGCCGAGGCACTAGAGGAGATGGCGCTATTGGTTAGTTCGGTTTTTATGGCGCGAAAGCCTTTGGAGATCTGTCGTAGTAGAATTTGGAGTTTGATTCGAGATTCAGTTCGTATATGATTTTGTAATAACTTTTATTTCAAGAATACATAAATATTTTATGTGTAGTATTTCCTTATGTACTTCGCGTTCCAAGCGTTGCCAAGTCCTGCCCCATCTTTTTCGTCGATTAGTTTGTACGCGCCTTTCCCCGCTACTTGTTTTATTTTGAATGGTCCTTCCCAGATTGACTCCAGTTTTCCTGCATTTCCCTTTTGGTAAGGTGGGATTTCACGTAATACCAGCTCACCAGGCTGGAATTCTCTTTCGATGACTCTTTTGTTGTATCCTCGCGCTAGCTCTTGTTGGTAGTTGATGATATACTGCCGATCTTCTTCTCTAGCTTCTTCGAGGTCGTCCAGCTTTGCATAGATTAAATCTGCGGTGAGATTCTTTTCCCATGTTTTGTATTTATCCGTTGGTATCATTATTTCTGTAGGTAGCACTGCCTCGGTCCCATATGTTAGGTGAAATGGAGTCATTCCTGTTGCACGCCTTCGAGAGGTTCGGAATGCCCATAACACATTGTGCAGGTGCTCGCACCACCGTTTTTTGTGATGTAATACTCGCTTCTTCAGGTTATCTCCTATTGTTTTGTTGGTTGCCTCGGCCTGGCCGTTGCTCTGTGGGTATATTGGTGTCGAAGTTCCTAGTCTTACGTTATACTGGTTTAGCAATTCTCTGACATCTGCACTTAGGAACTCCTGAGCATTATCTGAGACTATCTCGGCAGGGACCCCGAATCGACAGAATATATTTTCCCAGAAGAAAGTGAACACCTCTCGACCTGAGTGGCTTCTTAGAGCTTTAGCCTCGATCCATTTGGAGAAGTAATCAGTTGCTACGATGATGTACCTTCTTTGCCCTGTTTCTGGAATGAATGGACCGATGATAT
Source organism: Papaver nudicaule (assembly GCA_023529015.1). Lineage (NCBI taxonomy): Eukaryota > Viridiplantae > Streptophyta > Magnoliopsida > Ranunculales > Papaveraceae > Papaver > Papaver nudicaule. The sequence continues at coordinate 8,249 of JAJJMA010141470.1, forward strand.
CTACACCCCACTTTGCAAAAGGCCAATGGCTTAGCACTGGGTTTAAGTTTGTCGCTGGTGCGTGAATTCTTTTAGCGAATCTCTGACACGGATCACATGTTAGGGATATGTCTTTTGCATCAGCCTGCATGTATGGCCAGTAATATCCTTGAGCCTTGGTTCTTTGTGCGAGTGACCTTGCACCACTGTGGGTTCCTGCCTCGCCACTGTGTAGCTCCCTCATTAATGCTACTCCTTCTTATCGATGAACACATCTCAGCAGCGGCCCCAAGAATGACTGCCGGTGTAGGACTCCATCTAGAAGTCGATAGTTTGATGATCTACTTATTATTTTATGCGCCTCAAGTTGGCTACTTGGTAATTCCCTGGTCTCCAGGTATTTGATTATGGCTGCCCTCCAGTCATCATCTTCGTCCTGGATGGTCATAGCAATTTCTTCTCCGAAGTTTTCTATTGATGATTGTAACTGTGTAAAACCCCAATGGTTAGATCTTACACAGTACACCCAAATAAGATACACCAATATACACACAATCATCCCAAAACATATATCAAACACAATAACCATAAGGAATATCAAAGAGATAAGAGTTAGAGATACTTGACAAGATGTTTTTACTTGGTTCGCCCTCATAAGTAGGACTACATCCAAGGATTATCACTAGTATAAGCATAATTACAATTCTCTCTTTACCTTGCTAATCTTCTAAGCTTAGTCTCTCAAATAAGAACCCTAATTTTAGTCTTGGGCTGTAGAGAGCAAGTGTGATACTTTTCCTCTCTCCAGACCAATCCCAAAATGTGTCCAACCCCCTTCTCAGTAGGTTAATTCACTATTTATAGACCCTTTTACATGGTGGTATACAGCTAATACAAACAGAGTTGTACTGACACTATTTGTCACGACTCGCCGTCATACATACATCGGCGAGCTCGTTCCTTACTTTATAAGCATAGACGATAGAATCTTCTAGGGGATAAGGTTGGTGACGCATCCTCCACTGAGTCAAACTAGTCAACCTGACAATGTATCCGTTCTGACTTCTCTTTAATGCACACCTAATAATCACCTAACAATTGGTGACGTGTCTCCACTCGTTGATCTCTTACTCGACGTAATCTTGGTTTCTTCAATGCACTCGCCGAGCCATACTATTCAACCCAAAGTCGTATATCGCCCAGCCTGTTACTCGCTGATCCGGGACATCTCAGCTGTATTCTTCTTATACAGCATCTCATCTAGGATGCTTTTATATCGGGTAGGTATTTTCTACCCTTACATTTTGCCTCTTTCATCTCCTAAGACTTTAGTCGCCGGGGATGAAACTTTTCTTACTCACCGAAAATACCGCCCCACGTTCTCCACTAGGCTTTTTTCACGCCACACGTCCGCTGCCATGCTTCAGTTACTCCACGTGTCTTCCATGCGTGGTTTCCACTTTATGACTGGTAACCGTCTATATCCATCATCTCCATTACTCCATCACAGCTCACAACCGTTATCGCCGGTTGGTTTTCCCTTTCTTCCTATAAATACTTGACTCTGCATCTTCTTCTCCCTTTTACGAGTTTCTCTTTTCCTAAACCCTGAACCTCCTGCTGCTGCTTCTTTCTCCTGAGCTTTCCATCTTCCTCCTTTAATCATCCAGTTTCTCATCTTCTTCTCTTTTCCTCTGTGCCGATTTCTTCTTTACTATCCTTTACATTGATTTCTGCTACAGATTTGTTTTTAGCCTTTTTCCGTTACCGGCAGCCACCGATCTTCATCTTCTCCGACTAACTTTTCACCGGTAACCACCAATCTTCATCTTCTCCGACTAACTTCAGACTATTTTAATGGCTTCAACTGGTAAATCTTCAAGATCTAAAAGCAAAGCTAGCAAAACCAAAGCCACTGATCAAAAGGTGCCAAATTGGAAAACTGATTGGCCTGGATATTGTGCCCATTTTGGAGTAGATTTTCACAACCCCAAAATCCATTCACTGCCTGATACCAAGAAGGCATCCGATCTACTATCTGTCGATGATCTCCTACGACCAGAGACGAGTAATACTTGGGCCGCTGTTGCCTTTGGTCAACTAAAATCAGGGTTAACATTTCCTCTTTACAATCCAAAGAATACTTTTATCGTCGACCTTCTTGTGGCAATTGATAGAAGTCCTTTCCAGTTAACCGGTAATGCTATCCGAGTAATGACTGAATGGAGCAAACGCCGAGATGGACAGACTAACTATCCTTTGCTCGCCAAGCTGGATGCTCATAAACCTGATGAGTTTACTGTGGAGAAATTCCTTGAACAGTACTATGTGGCTTCTTGTACTAGGAAGACCGATCCTTGGGCTGTTCGTTTTACACCTAAAAGGAATTATCCTACTGAAGGACTGCTATCGCCGATGTCGAGTTCACAAGCACAGAAGAAAAACCGACTGTTCGTCACAGCTCTGAAGGCGATTTTTCCAATCTTCCTTGTCTCATCGACGGGCCCTGGTTACTAGGTTGGGAGGATGATGACAAGACCAGAATTCGAGAGACTTTTTTGCCTGAGCATTCCCACCTCGCCGAGCATACCTTTTGAAATGTAGTCTGGCCTGATGCAAACAAGTATGCCAAGGATGAGAACGGCAAGTTTCTTAGAGTGAAAGATAGAGATTATGTCAAGCTCCCAGCTGATGCAACTGCTGGAACAAAGAGAGGTCGAGAAGATACCGCCGACCCTTCTCAGGTAAATATATATCTACATTTAACAAAGCTAGCAAAGACCAAGCTGAAGGTCTAGAAACAAGCATTTTAACTTAATTTATTTTAAAAATATATGCAAGTATATTTTTAAAATATACTCCCTCCGTTCCTATTTAGTTGAAGGTTTAGGGTTTTTCTAGTGTTCCATATTAGTTGAAGGTTTACATAGTTTTTCCATTTTTTTCCTAGTTTGTCCTTGTATTGGAATCATGCACAGACTTAGGAAATTGCTTCGACTCATCTATCAAAAAAAGCTCATTAAATTCTCCTCTTTAAAACATTCTCTCCAACTAAATCTTTCTCCTCTACATGCTCTACAACATTAAAAAAAAAATAAAACTCTTAAAATAGTATATTCCATAAACTAAAAACTAGGTGCTTTAAATGATTTTGGAGATATTATTAAGGGTATCTTAGGAAAAAATTTAATCTCTCACCATTTCCTTAATCTGCGTGAAAAGTCCTAAACCTTCAACTAAATAGGAACGGAGGGAGTATATCTATATTTGCCTCTGCTTGTTTCAAGATCCGATGAGTGTGTCTTTGGTGACATTCGATTTGCAGCGCCCAAAGAAGTCCAGACCCACCGACGCCGAGAGAGCTGAGGAGATTCGCCGACTTGCCCTAGAGAACCTACCTGCTCCTCCAACTTCTTCTCAATCAGTTAAGGAAACTGTCTCTAGCAAAGAAAACCTTGAAACAGTCGTCGATCAGTCCACCAAGGATAATTCCGTCATGCTCGTCGATCAACCTTTAAAGAATGGTTCTGATATGTTCATTGATCAGTCTGAAAAGGATGGTTCTACCAATCCTCCCGTTACTGAAAATATTGAAGACATGAATCAAGATACTGAAACATATCCTAAGGATAATGATCTTCTTGACATGGATATGGACATGCTTAACATATCTGGTGGTCAAGATACTACCAAACCATGTTCTTCTAATCCTGAGATACCTTTTGTTCATCATGTTTCTGCTGCCTCAGCACTTGAGCCACATCTCGCCGGCTTAGTCGTTCTTGATAGGTTGCCTCGGCATCCTCTTACTCCTCAACCCGCTAAAGGCCCTGGAAGTTTGCAGCCGACTGCCTCCAACATGCTCGCCGAAGCTTTTAACAAGCTCAGTGTGGCGGATGATTGCACAGACCAAGAGTACTTTGAAACATTGGCACAATATAGTCGTCCTGGGTTTGTTCATCACCCAAATTTCCACAAGGCTGCAGCTATCATCCCTTACCAAGAACACTTCAATCTTTTCAACATGGTGAGTATTTTTTTGAGACACTTCATCTTTTCCAACTCTGTCGTCGTTGGATACTTATGCTTACCCTTTGTAATTTCAGCACTTTCATCACTGCTTGAGTGTTGCCTCGGCCAATGAGGGTCTTAACCGTGAGATAATTAATCTCAACAATCAGATCAGTCAGCTGACACACGACTCGTTGGTGCGGGGCCAAGAGGTTGAAAGGTTAAGGAATGAGGCCCGAGAGCGAAGCCTGACAGTCACAACTCAGCAAAGTAAGTTTTCTCCATATCTCTTTCTGTTATGTTATTTTTCTTTCCGTCTTGTTCTTTTCGCCGACCCTTAGATTTCCTGCCCTCCAAGGTTGCCATTCCTCCGATGACGATAGGCTTAGGCGAGCTGAATCTGAAATCGAGAGACTTAGTAATAGCAACTTTAAGCAGTGTAGTCAATTATTCACTTTCCTTAAGGACCTTAAATGGTGTCGCCGAGAGTTGGATCAGGATGTTGGTATTATAAGAAACCTCTGTGATACTTATCAAGCTGCTCGATCGGAATTAGGCTGGATGACTAGCCAACGTGATGATGCCCTTCGCCGGGAGGAATTAGCCCTTGCTGCCAAGACAGAGGCCGAGACAAGGCATAGACGAGCTTCCTTCCTCTGGCAAGAAGAGAAATCTAGAGCTGATAGCTGGCTTCTCAGATTATTAGCTTAAGCACTGACAAAGAGACCGCCGAGTTTCAAATTCAACGCTGGAAAGATACGGTGGCGAGACATGAAGCTTTGACGATTGATTTGTACAAGCAATGTGCCACCCAACAACGCCAAATAGAACAAATGTTAGGTCCGTGTGCCAACGAAAATTTTGAGTTTCATATGACTCAATTTAGGGAAGCACAAGAGGGCATGCGAGTATATGTCCGCAACCTAGAAGGTATCTTTTATAGGGTTTACCCATAACTCATCATACTTGTGTTTGTTTTCAACCTTCTTTATCATGTTTCTTTCTTCTTTTGCCTCAGCTACAATCCAGAAGTTAAGGAATGAAGTAGATCACCAAAAGGAGATCACCAAAGGTTGCCATGAACTTGAGATGAAGATCCAGGAGCTTACTGATGAGGTCAAGGAGCACAAGTCTTGTCCCGACAAGATAAAAGATTTGTCCGAGAAACTCAGAGAACATGATTCTTGTGCCGGCAAGCTTGCGGATCTGAATAAGCAACTTCTTGACCATGCCTCTTGTGCTGGCAAGATTCAAGAACTTGAGAGCGCCCGAGATGGTCTTCAGATTGAGGTCGCCGAGGCCAAGGAGGATATCCAATATTGGCAGAAGCGCCACAAGGATGATGTCGTTAGCGCTGCCTTTATCGGCGCTCAGGACTTTGCCTACAAGTTCCTGCCTCAGCAGGGAGTGGAAATTCCCTTGGCTTATCAACGACCTACTCCTGAACAGCTCGCTATGCAACTGAAAGAGAAGGCGAGCACCAAAGGAAAGGAAGTGATATCAGAAGAAGAAAATGAAGAAGAACAAGAAGAAGAAAACCTCATAGAAGAAGAATCTGAGGAAGAAAGTTCAGAAGAAGAAGTTGAGGATGAAAATCCTAAGGAGCGAAATCAGCCTCTTGACATTGGTACAGGAAATGCAGAAGGTGAACAACTCGGCGAGCATAATGCAGGAATGGTGATTGTCAATGCTAGCCAACCAATCGTCGAGCAAAGTACAGAAAGAAGTACCGCCGATGTTAGCCAGTCGGTCGACGAGCAAAACGCGGAAAAGACTACCGCCGATGCTAGCCAATCTGAGGATGCTAGAGCTGAAAATATTGGTGAAGGAAATCTCGGCGGTCATACTCAAGACACGCCTTATTCTCCTAAGAGTCCTTATAACGATCCCAGATGTTGAAGTAGCCTGTCTTTTGCCATTTTGGATGTTGGGGAGGATAAATTGTTATCTCTTTAGTCTTTTGTGCTTCTCTTATTATCTTTTGTCTCCTTGTAATGAACTATTTCCTTTTTTGAATGTTATCTTTCTGTCTATTGACATCTGCTTTCAATGTGCAATTTTCCTTTGCTATATTTGACGTGCTCCTCTCTATATTGCCTTCAAAGACTTAACTTGCCATTGAGTGAAGCCCTGGTCCCGTACAACCAACAATTTCTCAGAGCGACAGGGTTAGACCCCAGCCGTAACCATTACTTGTGCCCGTCGGCGATCTAATATAAGTTGTCTGGGTTGCCCTCATAGACTTTAATACACTATAGCTTCCGCCAGAGGTGATGCTACGGCGTAGACGGATTAACACACCAGCGGCACCGCCGATGTGATGCTACAACAAAGGGATCCTTATTTCCTTACAAACACTTACAGATCAACAAGTAACACGACTGGCCTTACAACTAAGCCTGGGTCGGACTAACTATTACGATTAGGTGCATTCACTCAATGCAAGCAAGCTTTATGTATAAGAGGTCTTGGCTCTTAGTTGATTTATTGTTTTGGGCATTATGCCTTTAAAGATGGCACTTAGCCTTAGTACCTGATCAGGGTTTTTGTATACGGCTTTATTGCCTTGTGATTATTGGGCATTCATGCCTTTGTATACGGCTTTAATAGCCTGTGGCTGAGTGTTTTTGCCTCAGCCATTGTGCTCTTGGAGCTTTGAAATTTTAGCCATCACCGTAGTTAGACTACCCAGTGAATGAAAAATGCAAGTGACACAGTAATTTGTTAACGGGGTTCGGCGCATGATAGCAAACCTACGTCCCCAGATCTTATTCGCTGTTATTTTTCATGAGCTAATAAGACTTCTTGGGTATTATGCCCGCCCAAGACTTCGGATTTTACATTGTTTTCATCAAGGATAGTACTTCTTAAGGAACCTGGCGTTCCAAGGATGTTCAAGTTGCACGCCATGCTCATCAATTAGTACATACACTCCTGGCCCAGCCACTCTTTTGACCACATAAGGGCCATCCCATACAGGTTCCAATTTCCTGCATCCTTCTCGCTGAGACGGGGGAATTTCTCGAAGTACCAGCTCGCCGGGCGAGTACTCTCTTGGAATCACTCGCTTGTTGTATTCTCTTGATAATCGACGGTGATAATTCTCCATGTGTGTAAGGGCGATCAGCCATTGCTCTTCTAAATCATCCAGCTTGGCCAGAACCGAGTCTGTATTCAAATTCTTTTCCCATGCCTCATGCTTTGTAGTGGGCAGGATTACTTCAGATGGGAGTACTGCCTCGGCACCAAAAGTGAGTAAGAAAGGAGATGCTCCAGTGGCTTCTCGAACCGTAGTTCTATATGACCACAAGACATTGTGCAAATGCTCACACCACGCCTTTTTATGCTTCTCCAGCCTTTTCTTCAGTCCCATTCCAATAGTCTTATTGGTGGCTTCTGCTTGTCCGTTACTCTGAGGGTATAGGGGAGTTGATTTTCCCAGTTTGACACTGTAATGAGCGAGTAACTTCCTTATGTTGTCGCCGACCAGTTCTTTTCCATTATCGGTACATATCTCTGCCGGTACGCCAAATCTACAAAATATGTTCTCCCAGATGAATGTGAATACTTTTTGTCCTGTTTTCTTCCTGATAGCTTTAGCTTCACACCACTTGGTGAAATAATATGTCGCCACAATAATGTATTTCCGTTGTCCGGAGCCTGTAGTTAGTGGTCTAATGATATCGATGCCCCACTTGGCGAAAGGCCAAGGACTGAGCACTGAATTTAAAGATGTCGTCGGCGCTTTGATTCTTCTTCCATACAACTGGCATGGTTTGCATCGCTGAGCATACTCTTTTGCATCTTTGTTCATCCAAGGCCAATAATATCCTTGCATTATGACCTTTAAAGCTAGGGCTCTTTGGCCACTATGATTCCCGCAGTCTCCTTCGTGGATTTCTTTCAGTAACTTATTGCCTTCCTCTCTTGATACACAGCGCAGCAATGGTCCTGAGAATGACCAGCGATATAGGATTCCATCTCGGAGTTCATAGTTTGCCGAACGACTGATGACTTGATGAGCTAAGATTTGCTTTCCTGGTAAGGTTAAGCGGTCCAAATAATACCGTATCGGCGTTCTCCAATCTGTCTCTGCTGATTCTTCAGTGTTTGTTGTTAGCACTTCTCTTTGCTCTCGTGCTGCTACCGATGACTGTGTCACTCTTTCAATAGCTATTGAAGGAACATCTGGATTTGTCATCATTGAGGAGATGAACGCCGGTGCGTCGGCGTGCCTGTTATCTTTTCTGCAGATGTGGCGAAACTTGATACCTGTGATCCTCTGGGCATACTCCCTAGCAAGTTTTAGGTACTTCTGCATGGACGGGTCTGCTGTCTGGTATCGTCCAGATATTTGTCGAATCACCAGCTGAGAATCGCTTGTCAATTTGACATTGCTAATTTTCATTTCAATGAGTATTCGCATGGCGTGAATAACTTCTTCATATTCTGCCTCATTGTTAGTCGCCGGGAATTCTAGCCTTAGTGAATGGACTATCCTTGCTCCTTTCGGCGAGATAAGGACGATTCCTATTCCATTTCCTTCTTTATTTGATGAACCGTCTACATAAACCTCCCATCCATCAGGACTGCATTTCAATAGATCTGATACTTCATGTTCTCGCTCATCCAAGGAGGATGGGATTTCTTCTATCTCCTCT
>JAJJMA010141471.1:8144-27094 GCA_023529015.1 Papaver nudicaule
TTGGTGTTACTGCGAATTGTACCCCGGTATAGTTGGTGTTACTGCGAATTGTACCCCGGGTCAATTGGTTTTGGAATAGTATTCTTGGGTGAATTTGGAAAATTGATGATACATTGGTGTTACTACTAAATTATACCCCGGTACAGCTGGTGTTACTACTTGTATACCCCGGTACAACTGGTGTTACTACTTGTATACCCCGGTACAACTGGTGTTTGGATTAGTAGACTTGGATTTCAAAAATTGCTTTTGTTTTATTTTGTTTTAGTTGTGTTTTAGCAATAATACTCATTAGAGTCTTAACTGCTTAACCTTTCAGATAGAATTCATAATTGTTTTGATGCTATCGTGAGCGATGTAATCTCAGTTTAGCACCCTTACCTAGTGGGTTTGTGAGCAAGACTTTTTGTCACTTCTACTAGTAAAATTTATTTCATTCATTCACACTCTCAAAAAGAAGAAAAAATGGCTACAGGAAATGGTTCTGGTTCACCTTGTGGTGCATGTAAATTTCTGAAAAGAAAGTGTGCATCAGATATTTTTTTGTGTGTTCTGCTCCACTTTCAATGTGGGCTATGATTGTGTTGCTCTAACGTTTATTCGAACTCTAGTTTGATCATTCATTATCTATTTTGAGCAGTGCAGATCATTACGGTAGCCGGTTCATTCAGCAGAAGCTTGAGACATCCACTGAAGAGGAGAAGAATATGGTTTTCCAGGAAACTATTCCACAAGGTCTTGCCTTGATGACACATGTTTTCGGCAGTTATGTTATTCATGTATATTATACACTATAAAATGCTAAGCACATGGTGCCCATTACTGTGGTATGCTAATATTTGACTTACAATTTGTTTGCCCTTCAGTTCTTTGAGCACAGAACTGCCCCCCAGAGAAGAGAATTGGCAAATCAGCTCAACGGGCATGTGTTGACATTTAGCCTTCAAATGTATGGTTGTCGTGTGATCCAAAAGGTAATATTGGTTTTCTGTCCAAATATCATGGTTTGTAGGTTTGATTTTAAATTTATATTTACATTTGTGCATATGCTCTAAGTCTAAGGTGTTAAATGGCACATGCGATAGAAATTGTTGATTTAGACTAGCAGACTAAAATGGTCGGTGAGCTTGATGGGTCATATCATGCGTTGTGTACGCGATCAGAATGGGAACCTTCTCATTAGGCTTGGGCTTGCTCTGCCACTCATTACACCCATCCACCTTTACCTAGTTTATGCAAACTTGCTTAGTTTTGGCGTAAGGTTTGTAATTTGAATGTGCTATAATGTGGCGTAAGGTTTGTAATTTGAATGTGCTATAATGCGCAAGCTCATCGCAGAAATATGAATTCAATTTTCAAATGCGGAATTGTATAAAAGCTAACAAAGGCAAGCCATCGTGCAACCGGAAAAAGGTGTTTCGTCAAGGTAATTTGAATTGCTAGTTGTTCAATGTTGTTAAAAAAATAAAGAGACCGGAGATCGATGAGGTCGGACACAATAAGACCTACTCTCTCGCCAATGAGCTGTTGCATTGCACCTTGGGAGAGAGCAAAACATCTTCATTTTATTGGTAGTAACGGAACAATGAACAATGAACCGAAACAAAAGCACAACAGACCCGACTACCACAAAATTGCTAGCTACCAGATGAACTTGGTTTTCTCCTTAAATTAAACAGAAATTGGGCCATTTGGTTTTGTTTTAAATTACTTTTGAAAGTAGGGGTAAATTTGTAACTGTATATCACTTTGTTGTCTGGGCATTGGGCCATTTGCCCAGACATGTCTTTATAAATAGTATAGTTCTGAATATTGTCTTTATAAAAAGTATCATATTTTAGAAGTCTTTAGAAACCTGTTTGTAACAAAATTGGTCCGAAAGGACCAATTTTGTGGTTATTTTTGTAGGTGGTAAATAGAGAAAATGGGCGGGAAATAAGAATAACTTGTGTGGCCAATAGGAAAACCTAAACCGAAAAAATAAATAAATTCAAAAGACACTTCCTTGAAAATCGAATAGTATCTGGTTGGGCTTTGACTTGCCAAATATGGCCTTGAATTTTTGTTATCAGTAAATGGAGGAGATCTTTCTAAACCTTGTACCACGACCGCCTGAACTGGAGCAAACCCTAATCCTAATTTCTCTATGCGTCAGAAAGATAAAGTCTTTTGCCGTATTCGCCACCACTTTCCCATATTCTGTCAATTATGGCACACTCAAAAGGAAATGCTAGAGGGTGCGTTATAAACCACATGCGCTGTTTAGCATTTTCCGCAGTTATATTATTTTATCTCTTAGTCCCATCCGTTTCGATGTCGGATCCTCTCAAACCCCTACACCAACGAAGTTATCACCATTCTCTCCCTTTTCTCTCATTATTTCTAGGGTTTTCAAGCGATTCGTTTTCCTCTCGAAGCAGTAGTATTGGATAGATTTTGGGCGATTTAGGGTTGTGTTGTATTGCTTGTTGGCCAAGAAGATTTCCGAATTTGTGTATATATATTGTGTGATTTTGGTCTCTTTTGCAGTTATTTTGGATCGCAGAAGACGCAGGTACGGTTTTTCATACTTTTTTCTCTATTTTTGTGATTTTTGCTCGATTCAGATCGGATTGATGTAAGATTGTTTGTGGATTTTCATCAATTTCGGTCTGGTGTATGATTTCTGATTCAAATATGTGCTTTTTGGTAGATTTTGTATCTGATTTTTCAATTTTTCCTATATTTCTACGATTTTTCTTTGATTTAGATCGGACTATTGGAGATTTTTTTGTGTGTTCTTCATCAATTCTTGAGTGGTACTTTTTTTGATTCAATTTGTTATTTTTGATAGATTAGATAACAGTGTTTATGAGAATATTTTTGTTTTGTTAAATTAGGGTTCGTAGATTGATTTATTCTTGGTTTGATTAACATGTTCTTGAAATTCGATTTTGTTTGTAATTTTTAGGGTTTTTTTCCCCTTTTCTGGATTGAATTGAAATTTTTGAATCTTATTCCTTATGCCTAATTCGTAGCAATTCCCTAATTTCCATGCCTATGCTGATTTTGCTGAAGTTCTATAAGAATTAAAAACAGAATTACCTAGGAATTTCAGAATTTTTTTTTTTTTTTCATTATATCAATCAATATATGTTTTGTTCAATAAAATTTCTTAGAAACAAATCTCTTACTGTATTTCTAGGTTTTGGATAGCTCTAGCGATTTCACCTTCCACATATACCGAAGGCATTAAATATTAAAAGCAGTGATGCGTGGTTATGAGGTAGACAGTCTTCTGAATGATGCCTTTTTTCCCTTTTTTATGTATAAGTGTAATGACCATTAAATCTCTCTTGTTGATCTTTCAGGAAAATCTAGATGAGTATGAAGATGATGGGTTTATTGAACATGATGATGATGATGGGTTTATTGAACATGACGATCAGATGTATGAAGACGAGGAAGAAGAGGAAGAGGAAGCACAGGAAGAAGTAAGGAAGCCTACCAAGGAAGAGATGGATTTCCTCAAAGTTAGACAACAAATAAAAGAAACAATGAGGAAGCAGCAGATGAAAAAGGAAAATGCTTCTGCCACTGGAAATTCCCAAGAGAGGAAGAGGCATAAGTCAGTGGTGCATTTATTTCTGTTATGAGTCCTTTCTTTACCTTGGTTTTGGGCTATCATTTGGTACTTTTATGGGGATCATATTCTGATACTCCCTCTTTCATTGCAGTTATGGTTCCTTTTTCGGTCCTTCTCAGCCTGTGATTGCGCAGAGAGTCATCCAAGAAAGCAAGTCACTGCTGGAAAATCCGCATTTGGCAGCTAGAGTTTTAAACCCCCATCACAGTGTATGTATTATGGCTCATTGATTTGGTAGTATATGTTCAGGATGCTGCTAATGTGACCAACTTCCTGAGGTTTGGAACCCTTGTCCATAGGTCTCTACCCTATCTCTTAGAGGTCTCAAATCAGATGAAGTTGAAGTTTTGTCACTATGAGGCTATCCGACTTTGTGTCTGTGCTTAAATAAAGAGACCTTATATGCAAAAAAAAATAATCTGTTTACAGTCAAATATTATTGTATCTGTAATATGTAATTGACCATTATTTTTTGGCGCGTAGTTGCCGAGCAAAAAGAGTCCTGCTCCCACAAAAGCTGCCCCAAGACCTGGTGTACGTGAGCAACCGCTCAAAGTTGTCAGTATGGTGAGAAGAGAAGCTATTTATTTACTTCTTATTATGTTCAAGGCCGATGGAATAATCTGATGGATATGAATCACCTCAATTATTACAGGAAAAACAGAAAGCGCGGATTTTAAAGGACGCTAGAGATTATTCTTTTCTTAACTCTGAAGATGCTGAACTTCCAGCTTCCACAAAATTGCTTCCATCTCGGACTGGTTCTGTACCAAATTCTGGTGAGCTAGCACTACATCATGATGTTTATACTTAGATATTTAATCATAGTGTTTTCATAGAGGAAACTTATACAGGTTTTTGCTGATGTGGAAGATGCTCGATCAGCTCAGTTGTCGTCCAAAAGTCCAAAGTCTGTGAGCAGTACCAGCAGACCAGTACTGAATGGTCGTGAACAAAGACCGGTTGTTTCCGTGGGCCATCGAGTACAGAGTAAACCAGGGCAGCATAAGCCGACTCCTGGAAGTAGACCTGATTCAGCATCAGTTAATCATAGAAAACAGCTGGGTAGCAGTATCGGTAACGGGCCAGGCCAGCCTCAGGGAAGAAATGGCTTTCCTCCCAAACCTAGCGTTCAAATGAAACCCTCAACTTTGAATAGGACATCGGCTCCAGATAGAACCCCTCGTGCCCACATCACAGGTAGAAATGTTTCTTCATCTGTTGGGAAGAGGCCTCAATCTGATTTGCGGAAAACTGTGTTACCTAGACCACATTCATCTATCTCTGGTCTGCAAAAACCATTACTTAAGCCGCAGCCATCTAAGTCTGGTATGCAGAGAGCCCCATCCAAGCCGCATCCATATGAACAGAGAAAGGATTTTCGAGAACAAGACAGATCCAGACTGCCCAAACAGCTAGTACCTTCTTCATCAGCTGCTAAGGTTTCCTCTTGTCCTCTATCTCACCCAAAATTACAAGTATAAAACACTCTAGGAAAAAATGAAATTGTAGTAAAGGAATATTTTTGTCATTTTAGCAACGGCTATAATCAGTACTTTGGTTTCTGAAAGTATTTTGTTTGGTCGTGTAATTTGGCAGGCAAAAGCTTCCAAGAATCCATCTCATCCTTCTGCTACGAAGGACCGTCGAAGGAATAGGTCAATGAGTCCAGATCCCAGTGATGTACGACAAATGGTCAGACAGTTGTTCAAGTGAGTTTGGTGTATTTGTTATTTTCTGTTGCCGTTTCTGGTTGTTGATCTTATAGTGTATGGCTGGACATCCTTTTGAATCCAACACACTTTCTTTGAGGGAGGGGAAGGGGGTATTTATCTTGTTTCTCCATTTTTATGTATTAACGTTATTCTTCTTCTTATTATTATCTGCAGTTACAACCCTAACAAGTATGGTGATGATGAAGATGACCGTGGTATGGAGGCTGGTTTCAAAGATATTCTGCGAGAAGAGCAGCGCAGGTAAGGAGTAGCTTAGTTTTTTTTTCACATTTCACTTGAAAGTATTTGAGATTAAAAATTTCCTTGAGTCGGTAAATCAATCTAATCTGAAAACAAAGGTGCTGGTCTAGTTTCCAGTGTAAATTAAATGTTATGTTGTTGTCCTTCTTTTTCGACAGTGCAAGAATTGCACACCAGGAGGATGAGGAACAACGTATACTCATAGAAGAAGAAGAGAGAAGGGAGAGGGAGAGGATGAAGAAGAGGCGGAAACTAAGCAGTCACTGATGATAAAAACCGAAGACGATGTTCTCTCTCTTCTTTTAATGTGGATTTCATTTACTCAATTTTGTAACTTCAAATCCTCTTGTATTTTTTTTTCTAGTCTAATGTCCTTTGTAGTCAGTTTCGTGTTGACAAATATCATCGAAGGAAAAAGGATAATTTATCAGTTTGTATCATTATTGTGCGAAGTTGCTTTTTGGACACCAAATGGTGGACATCCAAAATGAGCACCAATAGGTGTCGAGAACTCATTGGCTCAAACTCTTCCACCCCACACCCCATAGATTAACAGTCTAAGTAAAATGAGCCAATGAGTTCATGACACCTATTGCAATTTTGATTTGTGGATCCCGTTTTAGTGCACCCAGTGCACCCAATGTTACTTGGCAACATGTGGCATCCAGATAGCGATTGTTCAGATTCAAAATACATTAAAACCGTGAAATTTTTCATTAAAAATAGGAAAGAGAAAATCTAGGGATTCATAATGGGTTAGTTGCAGTTCTTCTTCATTTGATTCTACTTGGAACTCCATGGATTCAATAGCCTGTAAATGGAACATAATTGAAGGTAATCTATTCTATAAATGTCTGAATGGTGAATTACCAATGATTAACCTAAAGGTGTAGTGTAACTTGGAAATTTCTGATAAATTATGAGGGAGAAGTACTAAAATTCTTCTTGATCATTATTATTATTAAAGCATAGAATCCTTGTTATGATGTCTTATTTGGAATCGGTTCTTTTATATACGAACCGTAACGGAGGTAGCTGATGCAGTTCTTCTAATAGAAATCCAACCGTTTTAATGGAGACAATTTTATTAAGTTAGGAAACTGTAAAAATTTGAAATAATGAAATCTATTGAATGATCATGTACCAATTAATTCGGATTTGTAATCAAAACTGAAGTTAATATGATGATATTCCTTAATTGTTAGAGAATTAAGAGCGAAACAACAATATTTTGTAGCTTAAGATCAGGGAGGAATGCTTTTTTATACATTAATTTACAAATACCAACTACGCGGAATGCCACCTCACATTGGGTGCATGGGTGCACTGAAAACGGGATCCACAAAACATTTTCGCACCTATTGGTGTTCATTTTAGGTGTATGTTTTGGTGTCCAAGAAGCATTTTCGATAATCGTCATCCTTAAGTTCTTCTGCTAGAGTAAATTGCACTAAAATTGTAGTAGTAGTAGTATTCAGCAAGTAAATACCAGGAGAGTTTTCTTTAGGCTTAGTCTTATGGTGTCAAGGTTGCCTACTACTTCCACCAAAAGCGTGGCCTTTTCTCCCCTGTACTACTTCTCTCTCCTAGCAGATGCTAGTAGCAAGATTGGTACGCTGAACCATTCAGCGCTGAAAAAGTGAGAAACGCTGAATGGTTCAGCGTTTTTCTTCAGCGCTGAACGGTTCAGCGTTTAATAACTTTTCCGAGTTTGACATTTTTTTTCATACACCCAGTTGACACCTTGAGCAATGTATTGTGTTTCTAACTCTGTTTTCTCACACTCACATTACACCACCAATCTACGGACACCGGTTATGCAAAAATGAACAAATTTCATACCAAAAAAATCAGAAAACAATTACAAGTTGCACTATATATGTAAATTAAAATATTAATAACTTAAAGGATTACATTAAAATTTAAATCCGCTCATTCGAGTAATGTGTTCGTTAGGAGGAAAATTACGAATGAGTATTCCTTAAAGGAATTAGATTGACATCTAATTCCACGAAAGGAATTTGGAAAAAACTATCTACAACGGGAGAAATTGGACATGCATTTTCCGGTTTTAGGTGGAGAAGAAGAGAAGAAGAAGAGAAATGGGGGAAAATGGTTCTCCTGTCGATTTTTTGTAGCAGGATTCTTCAGCGCTGAACCGTTCAGCGCTTTGACTAGGTGTTGACGGTCAAGCGCTGAACCGTTCTGCGTTTTTAAGAATATTCGGCGCTGAACAGTTCAGCGACTTGACGTCCAATCTCTCCACCCCAAAGGAACGTCTTTACGCTGGATTGGACACCATATGACTAAGCCTTACGAGTGTCTACTTCAAGGCTCTGAGCCAATTAACCTGACATGGTATTTACTTCGGGCGCTGAGCCTTTTTTTTTAAATTCTTTTTATCGGTCAGCCTCTGAGCCAATTCAAACGGTACGAGGCGTACCTAACTGTAGAAGAATGCAGCCTGCCAGCATTTAAAAAAAAATGCTCCCCCTTGATCAACATTTTAAGCAGTACGCGGTGTCAGGTCGGTTCCAATGGGCCAAACAAACCACTTGTTTTACAATCCCATGTGGCCTAGCAAACCAAAAATTAGGTAGTGGTGTCGACAGAAAAGTAACTATCGATGGAAAAATTGTCGACCCCGACAAAATTCTGTCGACGGATACTTTTATGTCTGTAATTGGTAAAATCGGCATAGGGTAGATTTTACCAATACACCCAATATAACTTATACGAAATGCACCATAACACAAGTAATAGAAAGTATAATAACTAAAAGAGAGTTCAGAGGTATCTAAGTATAGGCTTATGCAAAATAAGTGAAGTATATCTTATTAATTAATGACCTGAACCATTCCTCACCTTGACAATGATAATCACTCTACAAATATCAAGTTCTTCACTCGTTTTTGAGCTATGGAGAGTAAGAAGGAATTTCTTTGTCTCTCTATAGATCAGCCCTAGAGTTCACTTTTCCAACCCTTTTCTCCGTTGAGATACATGGCCTTATATAGACGCTATACATGTTGGATTACAGCTAATACAAATAAATATGACTCTGACACTATTTGTCTTCACTCGCCGACCTCGATGCCGTCGTCCTCCTTTTATACTTCAGCGTCTTCAATCTTGAATTGGATAAGAACAATGACTCATTTCCCACTGAGTCAATGAGTCAACTCTGACAATCCTACCATTCTGATCTTCATTAAATGCTCAACCATATTTTTAACCTTTGTCAGTGACGTGCCTACCTTCGCTCTGCTTGGTGCGCTATTCCATTCATATCATGGGATGCGCTGATGTGATCTTCTTCTGTTAGACGCCTACCTCTTTCCTTGGTCGATCCGCTGAGAGGCACAACTGACGATATTCTATGCTTCTGAGGTAATCTTCCCATTCGGCGTCACTTCTTGGATGTCTCAGATAGCTAAGGGCATTTTCTACACTTACACTGTCGTCGATGGAAATTGTGTCGATGTCAACACTTTTTCTATCTACATCGACAGTATTTGTATCGGATATAAATAGCAGAATTTGGTCATTGTCTCCTCAATTCTTCTTATCTCCTTTCAGTTTCTTATGCTTCTCGTTTTTTTTTTTTTTTTTTGCAAGCAATTTTTATCGATCATGAGACGCATAGCAAAGGCAGCAAAGGTTGCGGTTACTGGAAAAGGCAAAGGCAGAAAAAGAAAAAGTGAAGATGAAGTTGATGATTATCACGATCAGCCCACCAATATCAATTGGGGTCAAGATAAAGATTAGGAGTGGGCTAATGTGAGAAAACTTTGTGGTCCTAATATACTACCGCTGGTCCGCAACATATATCAAGGAATACTAAGACGATATATTTAAGAGGAGGTAAGTTTTTTTTTTTTTTTGTGCAACTGTAATATTGGTTATAATTTTTTATGCAAACTTTAATTAGTATATATTACGATACATAGGCACGAGATTAGTTAAAGATGTTTACGATCAACTTCCACCTGCAATTAAAGAGCGAGTAAATAGGTATCTATGGAGAGAGTTTTATTTCATCTACACTCACAATGAGAAAAGTAAGATAATAAAGTCGGTAATCGAACGGTACTGGAAAAATTCAAATACTTTTTCCTTTAGAGATTTTGAGGCGGGTAAGTTTTTTTTATTAAATTTTAATTGGGACAAAACAATATTGTTTATAAACATACTTTAATTATTAAATATGATGATGCATATAGGAATTGGACCGTTAACTGGTAAATGATGACCGGCATAATATGCGATGGACCAGAGATTCCATGCAACCAATCCAAGTGGAAAGATGATCACTGGGCTGAACGAATTCCTAAACTAAAACAGTTTGGGTTATCTAAAGCTATAAGAGGCGACGGTTTAAGTGTTGCAAACTTGAGAGAATACCCAATATTGTAAAAGACATACCAAAATGATGATGATAATTGGCCCGAAGAAGATTACGATGAGATCGAAAGAATATTTATATTATGGATTCTAGGCTATTGTTTATTCCCCAATTCTAGTTCGATGGCACCTTTTGTTTTTTTGGAGACTTTGGAAAACTTAGACGTCGCATATAAGTATGACTGAGGATCTCCAATGCTAGCAGAGCTACACAGAAGCCTGAGAGAGGTCTCTTCCGTGATGACAACCAATAGTTTCGATGCATATTATCGCATCATAGAGGTAAGAAAAAATCTAAGCTGTTTTTTGGATTAATGAATTATTCTTTACCTGCAACAATAATGTAATTTATTTTATCTTCGCAGTTCTGGTGGTATATTCTGTTTAAAGTGACTCGTCCCACTTTAAAAGACAATGCCATACAATTTCCAATTATAAATATGTTCCAACTAGAAAACTGGACGCCGGTTCAGCTAAAAAACGAAACCACAAGTAGAAATATGAAACGGCTACAAGGAGCCCAACGAACCACTTTAACTTTTAAAGATAAAGAGTACGCTGCCTGGCCGGAGTGGGAGAATGATCCTAATGTCGCTGAGATGTATAGGAAGAGCTTGAGCAGGTATGTATTGAATAGCCCTATATCAAAAAGGGTGTTTGGTACTATGGAGAGAGACCCATATTTCAGCATACAAGCCAGTTAGTAAAAGCAATCAACCCATTTGATAACGGCGTAATTTTGAAGACCGATTATGAACGGGTGATAGGATCTTTGGTGGAGTGGGAAAACTATGGACGATACATATCGGCTGACTCAAGGGGCAACCAAAGAAAAATACGATAAATGGTTTAGAAAAGTTACTGTTCCAATTATATTTACAGAGCCAAAAAATTATGGTGGGTATGACGTGCCATCAGTAGGTAGGCTTTCACTGGGTGGTGGTTTCCTTCCCTCACACCCGCCTTCGCAAATTTAATCAAGGCTCTTCTTCTTCTACACTATGATATTTTTACCCTACTCAGCCATATTCTTCGGATTTACCATCGTTTTCTTCGGATGTTCAGAGTATTGATGTCGCTGGTGGATATCCGATTACAGTCCCATTGCATAATGTTGTTTCTGGAGAGAGTGAACTATACTGTTATAGCATTGCTCGGTTGAACCCACTGATGTTGCTATCTCAAGTAAGTTGTCAAGTTTATGAGACAAAAACACAATCCTTGATAAGTTTACTCTACAACTCGGACTAGGATAGTTCTGGGTAATCGAGACGAAGACTGATGAAGACGAAGACCGAAGCTTACTACTTGATAAATCTGTTAGGGCATTGTCCGGTCAAACCCACTAGCGTTGGTATGTCAAGCTAGTTGTCAGTTTTAGGTGTCAAAACACAATTCTTGATTTAGCCTACTAGAGTTTAGATTTCGGAATTGGGATATAGACTTAGAGACCTTGAAGACGAAGACTGTGAAGACAAAGAAGACATCAATTATTCTTCATCGACAAAAGGTTAATAGGAGTTATGAGTTTTATGGAAATTCTTCTATTTTACTTTCTCTATCTTTCGAAATAGTAGGCTACTTTGGTAGTGTTATAATAGCGATTGAGATCGTGTTCTTGGCAACATGACCATGTGTCATGACTAGTGTTTGTTCCCGCAAATACTATGGTTACAAGAATGTATGAGATAGATTCGATATCATTTGTCCATTGCAATGGTTTGCTTGCAAATCACTTGTTGGATATGGGTGAATCTAAAGGAGTACTCTTGAGCAAGAGTCCAGTGGATTACAGCTGAGGGCGTCTCACATGTCTAAGTCCTGGTTAAGCCCAGAACTTCCAGCGGATCCAAGTTAAACCTAATCTGGAGGTCGGACGGTTCCCGAACCGTACGCGGAACATAAATTTGGGAAATCTCCTGAGTTCCAAAGTGCTATTTAAGTTCGTGTACCTACACAAACCTCTAAATCGGTGCTTTTGGCTGTTATCCAGATTTGTGAATATTCTTTAAGAATTTCACACAGGTTAAACTCTGAACTTCTTTATCTCTTAGTTGGACTTGGATTATCATGAAATATCTTTTGTGGTCCATCTAACGGTTCTCAATGTGTCAATAAGATAAAGATTATCTCCGGTCTGTTGGATTTCTATCTTGAAGTGTTTTTGAGCTAACAAAACACTTGGCAGATAAATGTTTAATGAATTCCAATTGAGATTAATCTCTATTACTTGGTGTGCAAGTTTAGGGTTTCCAAAACTTGTGGGACAAGTAATTGATTGCTTTATTCCAAAGTAACCTATCTTATTGAGTGCTATAAATAGAGGTGTCTATGGACGAATACTGCAAGCATCAAGCATACGTGAAGGTCCTTAGGGAAGTGAACGTAAAACTCTTTTCACTTTGGTGAGCTTGTTGTGGAATAGTCATCCTCTATTAGGTAAGCAGTTCCTCACGGGATTTACCTACGACTATAAAGACTTCTCTTGAGAGTTGGGAAGCACAGGTAGGAGATTGAGACCTTATTGGTTGAAATCGGATTAACCTGTAACCTTGGTAACATGATCACGTTCTTGTCTATTCTACGGCCTTCTCTTTTGCTATAAGGCCATTCAAGAACTGATACGTTACATACAAGGTTTATCGAAGGAAACAACGCACGGCTGCACTCGGTGTTGTAAGACCTAGTTAGCTCCAGTTGTATAAGTTTCTTAAGTGATTCTTTTTACAACTGAGGTAGAGACAAGTTGGGCATAGTTTACTTGGTTTACTTGTTAGCCCCCGCTGTAAGTAGATTTCCGTACGACCTGGAGCGATCCGAAGGAAGTCACTTTGTGTATGTCAAACTGAAGAGGGACAGTTCAAACATACAGTCGATAGTTAAGGTTGCAAAGCCTGAATTGTTGACACAAGCCTTTAACAGCGGTTAAAGCAACTCCTAGCCCTGTAACGGACGTCAGCTAGGGGAATCAAGTGTGTGACGATCTGTGGGGGATCTAGAGACGTAAGGAGTGCGACAATAGCCAATTCGCTTGAAGGGCTGGAGTTGGTCTCTGCTACATCCCAGACCGAAGTCTTATAGTAGACTAGTGTTTGTAGTCAGTTTGTACTGGGCGGTGTTCAATCTGGACGAGGTCCCGAGGTTTTTCTACAGGTCGTAGTTTCCTCGTTAAAAAAATCTCTGGTGTCTTGTGTGCTTTACTTTGCGCATTATATTCTCTGATTATATAATTAAAGCAAACACAAGAAGTACGTTATTCCTAACCTGATGTTAATTCCCAATCTTGAACAAAGATTTAAAAGGACTTGTCTTTGTAGGAATTGATCACTTGTGATCACAACTCAGGTTACACCAGATCTGGATGTTGATTTTTGAGATCGTCCAGATCTGACCATAAGTCTCACGAGCCCAAACGAAAAGTTGGTTGTATTTCGGTACCCCTGCTTTTTCAAAATCATAACGTCCTCGTTGAAGGTTTGAAAGGTATTCCCTTTCCGTATCGTTTTTACCATTTCTATCATACCAATAGTCTATGATGTTGTTTATATGATCCGAAGGTATTCTAGGATTTTCGCCTTTGCATTTGTCACTCTTATGATAATTTGTATAGGTAGAGTATGTTGAGTTGTCTCTTGAAAAACAACCCCAACGGTGAATGCATATATGAACGCGTACATGTAACATATAACCACCTTTGGGATTTCAGAGAACGAGCTAAGTCTGTATGAACGCGTACATACAAGTTCAAGAATTCTCCTGAATTCTCCTGAACTCGAAGGACTGCTCTGTGTACGCGTTCACGTAAGCCATGCGAAAACTTCCAACTTTCATATCTTGAAGTTTTCGGTCTACACATAATTTGTTCTCGGACATGTCGTGTCTTGGCCCATGGAATTCAAAAACTTAATCCAAGCGATGTTCAAACTAAGTATTTGGACCAGAAGTCTCAAAGCGATGTCCAAACAAGAATTGGACCAGAAGTCGCGAACCTTCGAACAAGATTGAGTCTTCTTTAACTTTTGGCTTAGTCCAAAGTTCTTAGAAGATTGAGAATGGGTATTCAAGCTATGGACTTTCCTAGTTCCGGAACTTGCTTGAGCCCTACTCAAGGTTGCTTAAACTTTAAGCAAAGCCTCCCTTGGTGATCATTATAAATAGACGACCTTCTGCAATATACAATCTCAATCCTCCACATATCTGTGTATCCTTGCTTAAAGGTTGGTCGTCATCTCGAAGTCCTTTTAGGAATACGACTATTGAAAAGACTTCACTTGAGGATCGTGATCAAGCACAGGTCGGAAGTAAAATTTCATCCTGTATCTTTGGTCGATTGAATTCTTTCAATCTTATCACGACCAAGATTTGATAGAAACTTTGTAAGGTAGATCTTGTATCGTAAACCCTAGAAGTTCCCAAATGCAATTCACGAACTAGGTTTGTTACTAAGTTCGTCACGCGTTCGGAGGTAAAGTTGTTTAGGCTAGATCAATAAGCCCTATTCAACATATCAATTTCCATTAACCTTGACTTTAAGTCTAAAGGAAATCACAATCGTATTCTCGTTTAATCACTTGGATACTTTTAGGCGTCATGTTAGAGGCAGGTTAGCGCTAGTCTTCACGAAGGGAAGTGGAACAACTCCTAGGCCTGTAAAGGACGTCAGCTAGGGGAATCAAGTACGTAGGCTACTGCGGGAGCCAAGAGACGTAGGAGCACATTGGTAGCTGAATTGCTTGTAGGGTGAATTCAGTCCCGATACAGTCCAGTCCGAAGTCTGAGAGTAGGCTAGCGTCTGTATATCGTTCATACTAAGGGTGTTCACATCTGGACGAGGTCCCGGGGTTTTTCTGCTAGGTTTTCAGTTTCCTCGTTAACAAAATTTTGGTGTCTTGCATTACTTTTCCCTTCCGCATTATATTGTCTCTGATCTACATAATAGAAGCAATTGCAAGTTTGTTGATTCATAACCTTTGAGTGAATCCGTCTCTATTGAGATCTACGAGAACTACGTTCTTGTTAGGGTTCGGTTCTCTGAATTATACTCAGGTTGTTGTTTGAATATTGATTAGTGAGATTGTTCAAACAACCATAATCAACTAGGTTCACGAAAACTAAAAGTTGGTGGTGTATCTTGGTATCCCCGCTTTTTCAATTGGTATCAGAGCAGGCAAACACCTTGTAAAGACGTAACTGTCTGTGTGTGACACTTTCGTGATCCTATGACTACATGTTCTCCTAAACATGTACCACCAGACATTGCGAAATCAGATCTTGATTTCTCTGCCTCAGACCTTTTTTCGTCTGTCAGAAATCTTCTTTCTACCGAAAGAAATTCAAGTTGTTTAAATATCTTCGATGATATAAGCAAAGACCTCTTTAATCTTCAGGTCAATGTAGACTACATTCTTGAGAAAGATGAAGAGAGAGCAAAACAACTTAAAAAATTCATCTATGATAACTGTCAGATTGAATTTGACATTAATACTCTAATAAGGACTTCCTCTTGCCTTTCCAAGGGATCATCAAGTGCTGAAATCACTGTAAGTATGTCATATCCTTCCTTCATAAAGAATAACATCGTTATGCGCCATATATTGCAAAACAAGACAACGATCGTATCATCTATGCATCTCTCAAAAGAAATTTCCAGAAGGGTTAAGTTATATTGGTTCAAGGTATCTCTTAGAAGTGACTTTATAAATCACCATAGATACAAGAAATTTGAAGACTGGAGGGAAATTCTCTCTTGGGTTTCAGAGTGTCATGAAACAAAATTCTTTTGTCCTCATTTTTTTTTTGAAAAATATAATATTTTATCTCCATATTTGTTGAGCCATGCTCCAAGAAGATATATCCACGCTCAAAGATTATGTGATCTTTGTCATGATGGTTTGTGATGAATTCTTCACAATATTTTTCTGAGTCCAGGTTATCCCAAGGACTTCCACATTCTTAAAAGTCCAAAATGTAATGACTTGATGTGGGTATCAAGAAATTTTCTTGATATAAAAACTTATTATTCTTGAGGAAAAAAAAAAAGAAAGGATTTTTGAGTTTCATGAACTCACACGTGTGAACTTACACACGTCAGCATTTGAGGTTCTTGAACATGTGTTGTTCAGAAACGTTGAGATAAAAACAAGAACACAATCGTCTTCTTCCCCAACTTCTCAAACCAGTTTTCAGAAACCGCCGAGAGAACATACCAACAGTTCACAAAATCCACTTGTTCTCACTTGTTTGTGAACGAAATCTTGAACCGTTTACTTTGACGAACTCCCTGCGAAATTTCAAGGAACGGGTACTCTTCGGATTTCAATCTTGTTCCGTGTAAGTTCTTCTTATTTCCTTTCTTTTCATGAACATGTCTTCACGAACGAGTAGAGGTAGAAAACATGTAGGAGAAAGTTCTAATGCTAGAGGAAATAGGAGAGATGATGATGATGATTCTAGATTTGTTATTCCTCTACCTTTGGTTCTTGTTGCCGTACTGCAATATGATCACGAACTCAACATATATTTCGTTAATAATACTTGTCGTGATCACTATAATTCATGGCGTAATCGAGGTCTGATTTATGAGCGAATTTATGATAATACTGTTAATGAACGTGATTTTGTGAGGTTCATGGAAGAAAAAGAACGGGGCAATATTCACTATCCATCTCAACGAGTTTTTCCGGATGTTGTGAATCAATTTTATGCAAACATGCATGGGGCTGATTATGAACGATGTTACTTCAAAACAGCTGTTGGAAATCAGTTTATCACTATTAACCGTGAAGTGATAAATGCTTTTGTCAATTACCCATTGGAGCACACCTTTGATATTCCCCAACCTGTTGACATTCGTCCGGGTCAGCTTGACATCTCTGAAATTTTACTCACAAGACGTATCCCATGGATTGGTGGAAAATTCCCTATTAAAAGCTTGTCATTTCATCTTAGAGTTTTTGGGAAACTGGCAACTACCAACATCATACCCAGTCATATGAACAGAGATGTTTGGAGCAGAAACATGGCAGAATTTGTTTTTTATCTTATTGTAGGAAATCAGGAAATTGACATCTGTGGACTCCTAATTCGTCAGATGATCTCAATTCCCTTGAGTGACAACAGAAGGAGCTTTGGATTTCCGAGTCTTATTTACAAAATTGTCTCAAGTCTTGGTATTCCCATGTTTGGCTCTGCAGGAAAATTCCCAAAGCTTCTTAATCAAGTGTGCATCAACAAAATGACAAGACCTGATCCAGTTCCTCTTCAAATAAGGGAACCAGAACCTGCTGCATTTGCACCTGAACCTTCCCCTGCTCCAGCACAAGAACATGAAGACAACGTTGCTGCTTTGCTCTTCAGAATCAGTCAACTTGAAAGAGAAAATGCAATTCTGCATAAACAGGTGAACAAATCAACTGAACTATTTCCTGCACTCTCTGCAGTAATGATCAGGATTGCTGAAGGTCACTCCTCTGATTCTGATGACTCTATCTTTGATATGAGTGATTAACTTTTGAGCACTGTTATTTTCTCTTTCGCTGAATCTTTCTAAAAACATTTCGGTTTGTAATAACTTTGATCTATGTGTGTGTATTTGATGCTTGCTCATCCACTGAAAGATTATATGTTATGTTTAATTAGTGTGTGACTTTTACCCTAATTACATAACTCAAAAAGTCTTGCTCAAACTTTTTGATGATTGCAATGCTTGATCTTAATTGATTATCTTTATGTATTGCAAAATTGTGAACTTGCTTTTTTAGCCATACTACCCTTTCGGGTAAAACAGTTCATGATAGATTATCAAAATCCATGTTTCTGACTCTTATGGCAAAGAGGAGACGATTTTTGATAATAAGGTACTTCGTAGAATACAATGTTGAACTCCGCTAGATAAATGTTGTACCTTAAATTCTTAGTCTTACAACCACTAGGAAGGGGTAACCTAATGTTTTCTCTAAAGGCGATGGTTGACCGAAACTCTCTGAGAAAGTAGGAAGATTAAACCTTGAATTCCTATTTGACCGTAACTGGCTAGGAAAGAAAAACATATCTACAATTTCACTTGTGAAAATTGTACCCAAGATATTATCCTAAAACCTTGCTTGGGAAGGTAGTCGCGTTGTTCCTTATGGAATGACACATAACGGGGGAGAGTTCTTTTGAACTTGCGCTTCATGGTAATATATTTTTGGGGAGTGCGGCTGTGGAATCTACGAGAGAATTGCATTTTTTTATCTCTCGTTTCAGGTATGTTTACCTTTGTCAACATTGATTATTGCGATTTTATGAAGATTCCTATATTTCTTTTTCTTTGTCCATTTTATGACAAAAAGGGGGAGAAATCTTGTAGTAAGGGGGAGTAAAATCTTTCTATCTACTACGCCAATTGTCTATGGCATTGTCATAGGGGGAGTAAAATCGATGTGCTTGTTATGGCATAACAAGAATTAGTGTATTGAGTAAGGGGGAGAACATATCAAATTGTGTAGTATCTTGAAGCATCGATGCAATATGCTTACCAAGTTTTACATACTACTCAATTGCATAACAAACTCTTGTTGGACTATGTCCTTCTAGAAACCAAGATGTTGCTCTGATACCAACTGAAAAAACGGGGATACCGAGATACACCACCAACTTTTAGTTTTTGTGAACCTAGTTGATTATGGTTGTTTGAACGATCTCACAAATCAATATTCAAACAACAACCTGAGTATAGTTCAGAGAACCGAACCCTAACAAGAACGTAGTTCTCGTAGATCTCAATAGAGGCGGATTCACTCAAAGGTTATGAATCAACAAACTTGCAATTACTTCTATTATATAGATCAGAGACAATATAATGCGGAAGGGAAAAGTAATGCAAGACACCAGAATTTTGTTAACGAGGAAACTGCAAACCTAGCAGAAAAACCCCGGGACCTCGTCCAGATGTGAACACCCTT
>JAJJMA010141493.1:205-15623 GCA_023529015.1 Papaver nudicaule
ATGCCATTACATTATATGCATGATGCGCGAGGCAGCTTCAATTAAGATAGTCTGCAACTCCTGTATTGTTTTTTGATCTCCAAATATTGTTTTTCATATTGCAGATGCAGTTACAAGGCCTTGAAAAAATAAAAAGGCCTTGAATATCTTCAATAGACGTCGTTTTTGGATTTATGGAAAGGTTTATTGGAGGAGGAGCTAAACGTATGAATTAGTCATATTGTGGTTGAATTTTTTATAGTGTCTTTTTTTTTCTAAGCTGCATCGATGTGTCTGAAAGTACACTTCTTAGACTTTTGAGTAATTCTCTGATCGAAATAATCTGGACTGTTGTCATCAGTGTCTGCAACCTTCAAGTGCTAGCTCTTATGCCCACAGTGGTACATAAATACCCCGTGCTTCACCAGCCCGGTCCAAGTTATAAAAAGCTAGTGACAATATACGTATATACCCTAAATTAAACTTCTTCTCCATTAGGGTTTAGGATGGAATCGAGAAATAAAAGAAAACGAGGTAAAACTTACAGAAGATTAGTTGTAAATCTTACTGAAGATTTAATCATCGAAATTCTCTTACGCTTACCGGTACGTTCTATCGGAAGATTCAGGAGTATATGCAAATCATGGTATGATTTATTAACTCATGATATTCGTTTCCTTAATATGAAACTTAATCTTGATACTAGAAAGGGAAATTTCCAAGTCCTATTTATTACAAGCGAAGAAAGCGATTTTAGGTTTGTTAAACAGAAAATAAAACTCATATCTAATGAGAGTACTGTAAAAATTAGGTATCCTTTTCAAGAGAAGTATCACGATATTGAAGTTTTGGGCAGCTGCAATGGTTTGATTTGTGCACACACTCGTCGTGGTTCTATGGCTTTCGTATGGAACCCTTGTACTAAGGAGTACAGAATCATACCATCATGGAACAAACCGATTCGATTTGAAACAAACAGTCACAAGATTATAGGTAATGGGTTTGGGTATGATACCAAAACTGGTGATTACAAATTTGTATTGATTTTTACTAAATCTTTAAATATAGATGTTTCTGGAGTTAAGATATATACATTACGTTCAGATTCATGGAAAACCTTTAATTCTTGCATTCCGTATAAACTTTCCAGTGGAGAGTGTGGGGTGTTTCTAAATGGAGCTGTGCACTGGGTAGCAGATACGTTTGGAAGTAAGAACTCTGAATCAGGAGTTATACTTTCTTTCGATATGGAAGAAGAAATATTCAAAGAAATAGCACTACCTGATCGTATGGACGACTTCGACTATAAGTATGTTGAGAGGCTGAGAGGTCGCCTTTGTATGCTCTGTAGCGTTTCTAAGGTTAATTTTGAGGTATGGGAGATGAAAGAGTATGGGGTTAGAGAGTCTTGGTCCAAACTGTTCAAGACAGACCAGCAACAAATGATGAATATCTCATCCTATCACTACTTAAGAAGCGCAGTGTCGTTAGACAAAGGTGAAATCCTATTACATCTTCGATTATATGGCATTGATTTTTCAAACTTTAGCCTACTGGATAGATCTGCTGTGGTGAGAATAAGCTTGGAAGACACTAGAAGACATCATAACAGAAGAAAGTATAGGTACAACAAGTACATGGTCCAGATGGTGCCGTACATGGAGAGTCTAGTTTCACTAAACTCCGGCGAGTATGTGGAGGTCAACAGCTAAAACATATGTTTGCAAAGTAATGCATGACATTCAGTGTCAATAAGCTACTCTTTGAAAGAGTAGCACACGGTTGTTTTTCATCCTAGAGTTGGACTAAAATGTTTTTTATATTTTTATTTTGATTTGTGCTGGAGAAATATTAATTAATTAGTTAGTACAATGAATAAAATGCGAGTGACTATGGATTGAATGTGTTGCCAATCGATCTTTCTTCAATAGTGAATTTACAACCAAATGGCTGTTAGAAAACTTCCAAGTTCCAAGTACACTTATTAGCTAGGGCTGTAAATTTTGCCCTATGCGCTCTGTAGTCTGTACCTATCGGCACTGAAAATATAATTTGGGCGACAAATTTGCGACCCGGATGATTTTTTTATATATACAACTATTAAAACCCTAAATCAGATCTTCTTCTATCTCCATTAGAGATCTAGAATGGAAACTAAAAGCCAGAAAAAGCGAAGAACAACTCAGAGGTATGTGGTGAACCTTTCAGAAGATGTAATCATCGAAATTCTCTTATGCTTACCGGTAACTACCATCGGAAGATTCAGATGCGTATGCAAATCATGGTATAATTTACTAACTCGTGATATTAGGTTTGCTAAGATGAAACTTGATTATGATACTAGAAAGGGGAATTTCAAACCACTAGTCAAGACACGCAAACCAAACCGTTATGGGTTTGACAAAATACAGGTGATATCTGATGAGAGTACCGTAAGAATTAGGTATCCATTTGAAAAAAAGTATCACGATATAAAAGTTTTGGGCAGCTGTAATGGTTTGATTTGTGCATACAGTCGCCGTGGTTCTATCATGTACGTATGGAACCCTTGTACCAAGGAGTACAAAGTAATACCATCACCAGACAAACGGAATTCATACAGTGACCTAAGTAATGGATGTGGGTTTGGTTATGATTCCAAAACATGTGATTACAAGATTATATCAATTTTTAGTGAGATTAGAAGATATGGTTATGATTGGAAGAATAATAGGGATCTTTCTCGAGTTAAGATATATACTTTAAGTTCCGATTCATGGAAAGCATATGATTCTTGCATTCCGTATGAAATTTCTGATGGAGAGCATGGGCCTGGGGTGTTTCTAAATGGAGCTGTCCACTGGGTAGTAAATACTGAATCACGAGCAAACCGTTGGTTTCGAGGGAAGACGGGAGTTTGTTCTGATTCACGAGTTATACTTTCTTTCAATATGGAAGACTAAATATTCAAGGAAATTCCACAGCCTGAACATATGGGCGAGTTTGTGTGTTGAGAGGTTGCCTTTGTTTGCTATGTAGTGTTTCTAAAGTTGGTTTTGAGATATGGGAGATGAAAGAATATGGGATTAGAGAGTCTTGGGTTAAACTTTTCAAGACTGACCAGCAATTGAAGAAGAATATCTCATCGCGCTATCACTATTTAGGAAGCGCAGTGCCTTTAGAGAATGGTGAAATCATATTATATGTTCGATGTGTCGTACCTGGTTTGTTTGATATTAGATGGGATGAGAAATCTGAAGTTGTGAGAATATGCCCGGAAGAAAACGGAAGGCACCAAGATAAAAGAAAGTATACATGTAGGTACAGCAAATACATGGACCAGATGGTGCCTTACATGGAGAGTCTAGTTTCAATAAACTCAGGTCCTCATGTCGAGCAAAAAAAATAGTATTATTACAAAGTAATATATATATATATGGCGTTCCAACTTCCGATAAGATAAGCTACCTGTTTCTTTAGTTTTTTCTAGTTCGGGCCTTGGTCTTTTTCTGTTCAGGTTTTCCCTTTGTACACCTCTTTGTTTTCTGCATAATATATACTCCCTTCGATCCAATTTAGTTGATGGGTTTGGTTTTTAGACACCCGACTTACACTTGCTAAAATTGGTATTTTTTCACAAATTTTTTGTTAGATATATGAATGATTGGAGTTTTTACTTCTGTTTCTATTATTTTGCATTGAAAAAACTCTGAAGTTTTGAAAATCGCAGCATGGTAACAACTCTGAAAGTACTATTCTGAGACTTGTCTAGTGATTCTCTGGATGAACTAATCTGGGCTGTTGTCATCAGTGGTCGAATTTCTGTCAACGTTATACTTTTCTTGAGATAATCAGATTATATGCACCCTGAGCGGTGATTAATAGTCTGAAGAACACCATAACTCTGGGCTGGGCCGGACTTTGAGAGATGTCTTAGGATCCTTCTAGGATTAGAATTCCTTAATACAGAATGTTGATTAAACTTAGCTAGGTAACTAGAGATTATTTGTTCCCTATATATACATGCACACGCAAACTAAAACCATTAGCTATACTTCTTTTCTTGCGATTTAGGATGGGAACGGAAAGTCAGTGTTCAACAGCAGCAGACCTTACAGAAGATATAATCATCCAAATTCTCATGTGCCTACCTCTATTTTCTGTCTTTAGATTCAGGTGCGTATGCAAGTCTTGGTATAAGTTACTCGACAAAAAGTTTATTGGTATGAAACTTAAAAATCCTTTTAAGCTACTTGTTACAAGAAAAAGACTAGTAAATCATGAACACTTCGTAGAATCAAAATCATTGAAAGCTGATAATGAGGATGCTGAAAACATTGTGTACCCATTCAAGAACGAGCTTTATGGATGTATTCAAATTGTGGGCAGTTGCAATGGTTTGATTTGTGCATGCTATGCTGGTCATGTTTTTTACGTCTGGAATCCATGTACTGGAGAGTACAAAGTGATATTATCAATTCTGACCAAAAACAGCATCAGAGAAATAGACAGGGGTTA
The DNA here is from genome assembly GCA_023529015.1 of Papaver nudicaule. Lineage (NCBI taxonomy): Eukaryota > Viridiplantae > Streptophyta > Magnoliopsida > Ranunculales > Papaveraceae > Papaver > Papaver nudicaule. The sequence goes on from JAJJMA010141493.1 coordinate 4,682, forward strand.
TCGTTGTTTGGAATCCCATTCGGAATCCATGAACTACAGAAGAGTACAAAGTTTTGGGTTTGGTTATGATTCCAATACTGGTGGTTACAAGTTTGTTTCAATTTTAGAACCAGATAGGCGGGATGTTTCTCAAGTTGATATATATACTTTACGTTCGAATTCATGGAAATCATACAGTTCTCATATTCCTTATGAAATTTCTAGAGGAGAGCCTGGGGTCTTTCTAAATAGATCTCTTCACTGGGTAGCGAATTCGCGTACAAGTCAACCGCGAGTTTTAATTTCTATGGATATGAATGATGGGGTAGTCAATGAAATACCGCAACCACAATATACGGACGATTTTAATCATAAATTTGTCGGTGTGTTGAGAGGTTCCCTTTGCTTGCTTTGTAGCGTTTCCAATGCTGAATTTGAGATATGGGAGATGAAAGATTACGGGATGCGAGCGGGTTGGTCTAAAGTGTTCAAAATTGACTGCCAGGAACTGATGGGAATGGGTATTCCATCCTGTGATTACATAAGGAGAGCTGTATATTTACTAAATGGCGATATCCTATTAGGGATAAACAGGAAGGGTGAAGCATATGAGCTTGGGGAGGTTGATGTTGTGAAAGTTCGCTTAGACGAAACTAAAAGACACCAAAATATAAGAGAGTATGATGTATACATGAAAAATATCATAGAGATGGAGGCTTATTTGGATACACTAGTTTCGGTTAACTCGGGTAAATTTGTTGGGAATGAACGAAAAGATCACCTCGAATTGAGACTTCCAGGTTGAAGAACTTTCAAAGTAACTTGCAAGGGAGATTTGCATATAGTAAGTTCTTCGTGAATTATGTTAACCCTCCCGGAGTTGGGATGATCTTTGAATTTTCAACCTTTCACCTACTGGATAGATCTACTGTGGTGAGAATAAGCTTGGAAGAAACTAGAAGACATCAAAACAGAAGAAAGTATAGGTACAACAAGTGCATATGATCCATATGGTGCCGTACATGGAGAGTCTAGTTTCACTAAACTCCAGTGAGTATGTGGAGGTCAACAGCTAAAACATACTACTATGTTTGCAACGTAACTCAAGACGTTCAGTGTCAATAAAAGAGTAGCACACAGTTGTTTTTCATCCTAGTGTTGGACTAAAATGTTTTTCATTTTCTGATTTGTTCTAGAGACATATTAATTAGTTAGTACAATCAATGGAATGCGAGTGATAATGGATTGAATGTTGCACGATCGATCTTTTTTAAATAGTGAAATCACAACCATATGGCTGTTAGAAAACTTCCAAGTTCCAAGTACACTTATTATTCACACTGGCAAGTTCTAGGAGAGGTTATCCTTGGCTAACATGACCGTGAACCTACAAACAACGGTGTGATAGCAAAGCGGCAGGCAAGAGCAAATTTTGCCCTATGCTCTCTGTAGTCTGTACCTATCCGGCCCGGCATGGCGATAAATTAGCGTCCCGGATGATTATGTATATATATATACAACTATTAAAACCCTAAGGCTAACCTCTTCTGTCTTGTCTCCATTAGCGATCTAGAATGGAAACGAAAAGCCAGAAAAGGCGAAGAGTAACTCAGAGATATGTGGTGAACCTTTCAGAAGATTTAGTCATCGAAATTCTCTTATGCTTGCCGGTAACTACCATCGGAAGATTCAGGTGCGTATGCAAATCATGGTATAATTTACTAACTCGTGATATTAGGATTGCTAAGATGAAACTTGATTATGATACTAGAAAGGGAAATTTCAAACCACTAGTCAAGACACGCAAACCAAACAGAAATGGGAATGATACAAACAGATTTGACAAAATACAATTGATGTCTAATGAGAGCACTGTAAGAATTAGGTATCCATTTGAAAAAAAGTATCACGATATACAAGTTTTGGGTAGCTGTAACGGTTTGGTTTGTGCATACAGTCGCCGTGGTTCTATCATGTACGTATGGAACCCTTGTACCAAGGAGTACAAAGTAATACCACTACCAGACAAACGGATTTCATTCAGTGACCTAAGTAATGGATGTGGGTTTGGTTATGATTCCAAAACATGTGATTACAAGATTATATCAATTTTTAGTGAGATTAGAAGAAATGGTTATGATTGGAAGAATAATAGGGATCTTTCTCGAGTTAAGATATATACATTAAGTTCAGATTCATGGAAAACATATAATTCTTGCATTCCGTATGAAATTTATGATGGAGAGCATGGGGTGTTTCATAATGGAGCTGTCCACTGGGTCGCAAATACTGAATCAGGAGCAAACCGTTGGTTTCGAAGGAAGACGGGAGTTTTCTCTGAATCACGAGTTATACTTTCTTTCAATATGGAAGATGAAATATTCAAGGAAATTCCACAGCCTGAACATATGGTTGATTTTGATTATAAATATGTTAATGTGTTGAGAGGTTTCCTTTGTTTGCTATGTAGTGTTTCTAAGGTTGGTTTTGAGATATGGGAGATGAAAGAATATGGGGTTAGAGAGTCTTGGTCTAAAGTTTTCAAGACTGACCAGCAACAAATGATGAATGTCTCACCGCGCTATCACTACTTAAGAAGTGCAGTGTCTTTAGACAATGGGGAAATCCTATTACATCTTCGATTAGAAGACATTGGTTTTTTAACCATTCACCTATCGGGTAGATCTACTGTTGTGAGGATAAGATTGGAAGAAATTAGAAGACATCAAAACAGAAGAAAGTATTCGTACAACAAGTACATGGACCAGATGGTGCCGTACATGGAGAGTCTAGTCTCAGTAAACTCAGGTCTTCACGTCGGACTCAAGCAGGAAAAAAGGGAAAAAAAAAGTAAGACATAGTATTATTGCAGAGTAATATATAAGGCGTTCCAATAAGCTACTTTTTTCTTTATAGTTCAGGCCTTGGTCTTTTTCTGTTCAGGTTTTCCCTTTGTGCACCTCTTTGTTTTCTGCCTAATAAAAAGTTTAAGTTTTGACAATGAAGGTTTGGAAACTTTTTTTTTTTTTTGATAAAGAAGATTTTATTAGAAAAAGAGAAGAGAAGTACAGGGAAATCATCTTACAAGGAGTAAGAAATCAAAAAGAAAAGCAAAATTACATACAGAAAGAGTTAAAGAAAAATAAGATCCCAATTGTGTAAAACACTGCTAGAGAACCCTCTTACACTACTTTTGAAGATTGAAACCCAGGAAAGAACCATAGCTCTAGCATTCTAACCTATTAGATCAACATCTTTGCTCTTCTCTTCATAAATTCTTCGATTTCTCTCAGCCCATATGAACCAAAGAACAGCCGCTGGAATTACAGACCACACTTTTTTGTCGTCCGCACGGTTCTTTAGAGAAGACCAGTCTTGCAACAAACTAATAATAGTGGAAGGCCAAGCACCGTTGATGCCATGTGATGGAAGAAGATAGGACCAGATACTTCTAGCAAACGGACAATCAAAGAACATATGTTTGATAGATTCTTCCGCATATTCTTACAAAGGATACATCTATTTACATGGTGGAAACCAAATATGAAGGAAAAAAACGCACAACAACTGTTCTGCACGGAATATGACACTCTAGCTAACAAGACAACAACGAAGCAGACACATGAATCAGATGTACGTCTTCTTATTACCTCTGTATAACATGTCCATAGTAGCAATCATTATCTTGAAATAAATTTGTTACACGTCATGGAATCGCAAGTTCAATCGCAAGATTCAGGTAAGTTCAATCGCAAGATTCAGGTGCGTATGCAAGTCATGGAATAAGTTACTAGATCAAAAGTTTATTAGTACCAAAAAACTTAGTTATGATATCAAACATGAAAACTTTAAACTACTTGTAACAAAAAGTAAACCAGCACGTCATGGTCTTTATGAATACAACGTAGAATCAAAATCATTAACATCCAATGAGGATGCTGTAAAGATTTTGTACCCATTCAATAAGCCATGGAGAGGTGGTCGATGTATTCATTTTTTGGGTAGCTGTAATGGTTTGGTTTGTGCACGCCATGATATGCATGTTTTTTACGTTTGGAATCCATGTACTGGAGAGTACAAAGTAATAGTAAGGAAGGTTACTATTGAAGTAGATGATACTGGTTATGGGTTTGGTTATGATTCCAAAACTTGTAATTACAAGTTTGTGTTGATTTACTGTGAACCAGATATGGATGTTTCGGAAGTTGAGAGTGAAACAAATATGGATGTTTCGGAAGTTGAGAGTGAACCAAATATGGATGTTTCGGAAGTTGAGATTTATACTTTAGGTTCAGATTCATGGAAAACGTATAATTCTTGCATACCTTATAAGCTTCCTAATGTCTCGTGCGGGGTGTTTTTGAATGGAGCTCTTCATTGGTTAGCATATTCGTGTACAAGTAAAAAATCTCAACCAGATATTTTACTTTCTTTCGATATGGAAGACGAAATATTCAATGAAATACCACTACCTGAATATATGGATGCATTCGATTATAAATTTGTTGTTGTGTTGAGAGGTTGCCTTTGCTTGCTTTGTACTGATTCTAAGGTTGGTTTTGAGATATGGATGATGAAAGATTATGGGGTTGGGGAGTCTTGGTCTAAAGTATTCAAAACTGACCAGCAACTGATGATGACAATGGATATCCCAGTCTATGACTACTTAACAAGTGCAGTTTATTTAAAAAATGGCGAAATCCTATTAGAGATAATGAAGAAGCCTAAACTATACTATGATTATTGGAAGGTAGATGTTGTGAAAGTCCACTTGGAAGAAAAGAAAGGATGCCAAAATAGATTCAAGTATGAATACATGGATATCATACAGATTCAGTCTTATGTGGAGAGTCTAGTTTCGGTTAACTCAGGTACATTTGTTTGGGATGAACAAAAAGATAACTGAAACGCAGTTGGAGGCCTTCGGGGTTGAAGAACCTGAAAGGAAGCTTAGCTCAATCTACCAGAACTGATAATTTGATAAATGCTGAATTTTGGGGAGCTGTCCATGCCTTTAGGCTGGCTCAAGTTCAAGGTATAAAAAGTCTATAGTTTGAATGTGACTCTATGCATGTGATTTTGGTTTTATTGGATACTTCTTTAGTTCCTTGTAAATTACTAATTCACTTGTAATATTTTTTGAGATTTTTATGTTCGATGCAGTTTAGTTTATCCCATATTCATAGACAGGGTAATGCCATGATACATTGATGTATGTTGCATAAAGTATGGGTTATTGTTTGGTTTCTGATTTTGGTTCTAACCCAATTTAAAGGAATTGAATTAAATTTAGATGTGTATATTATTGAAATACAGAGTCAGGTGCATTTATACGGTATCGGTGGTGCAGTTATACTTCATCTGTTTAGACACTAGAATTTCTATTAGTATCATACAGTCTCATTCGTTATAACTAGTACATTGGTTAAGAGACTGCTTTTCTATCACTTTAGGCTAGGAATCCCTTGTTTGATCAAAAAGTTATGCGAAATAATTTGTAATCTGTAGAGATGGTAATTATCGAATCATGCAGCACCTAACGGGGATGAACATACTGTTGTATTAGGTCGGACAAGTTAGAGTTTAAGTTAAACTTAACTTGTTAGTCGGTGGTTTTGGAAGTTTTGAGTTGGGATAAACTAAAACTTTGTTAAGAGTTTAGGATAAACTCAAATATGCTTACTTATGCCTAAAGTCTAGGAACTTGGGAGATAAGTCTTGAGTTCTTCCTAGACAAGTTAGGAAACCCTATTCTTGTAGGCTAAGTAATGTGACTCATATATAAGGAGGTCTAGGCTATGGATTTAGCTATGCAATTCCAATAGCATTCACAATGTAGTTGTGAGGAATTGAACCAGATGATGCGAAAACTCAAGGAAATAAGATTTTTGGAGAAGCTGTGACAGATATGAAGAAAATTGTGGAGCTGGATCCCTTAATAATCAAGCTAGAAGAGCGGGAAAGATGAAAGAGGAGATGATTAGGAAGATAAAAGAAATGGGAAACTCTATATGTTGGGACATTTTGGGATGAGCATCGACAACTTCAAAGCGGTGAAAGATCCAACCACAGGGTCATATATTCCCTCTCAAAAGTGAAGGTTTTCCTCATATAGAAAGTTAAAGAAAAGAATTGGAGAGTCAGAAACCCGAGAAATAAAGGAACCAGTATATGATATACTTTAAATGTCAGGGAGAACATCCGAGTGTCATATAAACATTTGACATGTTTGATCGCCATAAATGTGTACAGTTTTACCTCCGAGTGTCATATAAACATTTGACATGTTTGATCGCCATAAGTGTGTACAGTTTTACCTCCGAGTAAATTAAACTGAAGTGTTGTAGATTGACAGATAAACAAGACAACCCTTTACTCAGCAGACTTGACAGAATTATGATATGTTGTAGATTTGATGTGGAGTTCAACGGTGCTGTGCAAATAGTTCTCTCTAGAACTATATCAGACCATAATCCTTTGGTACTTGATTTGATGCCAGGTTTGGTCAATAAATCGTACTTTAAGGTTGAGAACAACTGGTTGAAACATAGAGAATTTCTAAAGAAAGTGGAGTTGTGGTGGAACTCTATGGAATTTCATGGCACACCGAGCTATGTGTTCTTCAGAAAATTACAGAACCTAAAATTCTTTCTTAAGAAGTGGTCTAGGGAGACATATGGCGATTTGAAGAAACAGGAGAACTATCTTACAGAAGCGGTTCATTCTCTCAATATACAAGAGGAAAGCGGTGCTCTTTCTAATATTCAGCTTGTAGAAAGAAGTGACAAGGAAGTTAAGCTCAACACTTTGAAGGTTTCAAGGGCAAGAATGGCTTACCAACGTGCCAAGGTCAGAGGGTTCAAAGATGGTGACAAAAATACTCAATACTTTCATAGTATTGCAAATGGTAAAAGGAAGAGGCAGCACATAGCTAAACTGGAAATCAATGGCAATGATATATTCAATCAAGAGGCTATCAAAAGCGAATTGGTGGAGTATTATACTTCTTTGTTTACTTCAACAAATTCAGTAGAACCAAGTTTTGAGGGCATGGACTTCGGTATGATAGATACACAGCAAATGAATTGGCTTGAAAGAAATTTTGAGGAAGAAGAAGTTCTTAAGGCAATCAAATTATGTGGAAGAAATAAGGCACCTGGGCCTGATGGTTTTACTACTGAGTTCTACATCAAATGTTGGGAGGTTTTGAAGGGTGATCTGATGGCAGCTTTGCATGAGCTTCATGTGAAAGGTAGAGTAGATTGGAGACTCAATGTGTCTTTTATCAAGCTCATACCAAAAAAGGAAGACAGTGCAACACCAAGGGATTTTAGACCATTGAGCCTGATTTGTAGCTTCTACAAGATTGTATCTAAAATACTAGCTGAGAGGATGAAGATAGTGATGCCAAATTTGATTTCTGAGAATCAGGGCGCATTTATTAAAGGAAAACAAATCTTGGATGGCGTGCTGGTGGCTAATGAGTGTGTGGATAGCAGATTGAAGCAAAAACAACCAGGCGTTCTTTGCAAAATAGATATGGAAAAAGCCTTCGATAATGTTAATTGGAAGTCTCTTTTTGCTATATTGAAGAGATGTGGTTTTGGCACAAAATGGATACAGTGGATGAATTGGTGTGTAAAAGATGCTCAATTTTCTATCCTTGTCAATGGTGTTGCAACATCAAGAATCAAGCCTACAAAAGGAGTTAGACAGGGTGATCCCTTATCCCCTTTCCTTTTCTTACTTGTGGTGGAAGTTCTTTCTAAGCTTATCAATCAAGCTGTAAGAGAAAACAAGATGAGTGGATTTCAGGTGGTGGAAGGAGGTACTATCGTTTCTCACTTACAATTTGCAGATGATACTTTAATTTTCTTGAATGCAAATAGAGAAGAGATTAGATGGCTTCATGTGATTCTCATTGTCTTTGAAGTTCTCACTGGTTTGAAACTGAACCTTAATAAAAGCTCTATCATTAGTGTAGGTGCAGACCACATTGTGCATGATTTAGCTTTAGAGTTGGGTTGTGAGGTTAGTAAACTACCTACAGTGTACTTGGGGTTGCCAATTGGTGCGGCTAGAAGAAATTTGGCTGTTTGGGATGTCATTATAGAGAGGATGAAGAAGAAATTAGCACCATGGAAGAGAAGACATCTTAATAAAGCAGGAAGAGTTACCCTCATAAGATCTTCACTGGAGAGTTTACCTACTTACTACATGTCTCTAATTAAGATGCCTTGGACAATTGAAGATAAGCTTGAGAAGATTATGAGGAAATTTCTATGGGGTTCCACTGATGAAGTAAAGAAGATGAGTTGGGCTGGCTGGCATAAGGTGTGCAAATCCAAAAAGAAAGGTGGTTTGGGGATTAAGATCCTTAGACAAACTAATAGAGCTCTCATGGCAAAATGGCATTGGAGGTATTACAAAGAACCAACAGCGTTATGGCGCAGAATTATTTGTGAGAAGACAGCAACCCCAACTGATAACATATGCCCTATGGAGCCTACAGATGCAGTGGGAAGAAGTTTGTGGCATGATATCGCCAAAACTAACACAGATTTATTTCTTTGCTGCAGCTTGCAGGTAAACAATGGTGCCAACATTAGTTTCTGGCGCGACTTGTGGATTGGTAACAAAACTCTAGCTCAAAAGTACCCGAGACTTTATAAGCTAAGTCTACAGCAAAATGGCTCTGTCAGTGAGTTCTATATGGTAAACCAGTTGGAGAAATGGAGCTTTGAGTTCAGGAGACGATTAAACCCTGCTGAGAGCATCGATGTCCTGGAGATACGTCATGACCTGAGGAATGTTACATTGAACACGAGTATGGATGATGTTTTAACAGGAGAATACTCACCGAAGAAGGCTTACGACTTGATACAAGGAGAGACTGATGACAGTTGTATTGCAGACATCATCAAATGTAAACTCTTAACGCCAAAGGTACAATTTCTAATATGGGCTATTATGCATAGGTCTGTCCCAACAAGAGCAATGTTACAACATAGGGAGTGCAAATTCAATCAGACTTGTGCTTATTTTGCAACAAGGAGACCGAGACAGACAGTCATTTGTTCATCCATTGTGTTACTGCGGGTAAAATCTGGAGCCATTTTCTTTCATCCCTACACCTTCTATGGACCATGCCTGCAAGTATACAATGTTTACTGGAAGGTTGGAGAACAGTTAAACTGCAAGGAAAACTCAAAACGATTGCAGAGATACTTCCATTTATAATCATCTGGATCATTTGGAAAGAACACAATTCAAGAGTTCATGGAGGTCAGTTTAAAACGGAAGATGATTTAATCAGAAATGTGAAGGAAACTATGATTTTATGGTGCTCTTCGAATGATACGTTTCAAGGATATTCAACAAGCCAAGTTTTGTTTCAATGGGATGCTATCACAAAGCAACATTAGAAGATGTTTGCTATTGTTTGGGGGCACAAGGCCATCCTCTGTAATTACTGTGTAACATACCTGTACAGTCTTTCCTTTCTTCAATATATCCTTACATTTTCAAAAAAAAAAATTAAACTGAAGTGTCATACATGTCCTAAAGAGCCTATAGATTCTGCCGGGCGACGCCGGACTTTGAGAGATCTTTTAGGTTTACATATTTTAGGATCTTATTTTAGAAGGTTGATTCAAAATTAGGTAATTAGTGGCTATAAGTCAGCAGTCTACTTTAGTAAAAACATGTCGCAGTCAAGATGTCAAGATTTAAGTGGGTTACTTCAGGTTAGACAACTCAATCTTAATGATGAAAAATATCTTGGTTTACCATTCTTCATTGGGAGGAAGAAGAAGGTTCCTTTTAATATACTAGCAGAAAAGATGGAGACTAAACTGGAAAGATGGCGCAGTGTAAATATGTCTGAAGCCGGAAGATCTGTAATGGTGAAACACGTTCTTAATGCGGTTCCTGTTCATCACATGTCATCATTCAAACTGCCGGAATCAACACTCAGCTCGATGAGATCTATTCAGCAGTCTTTCTGGAGAAACAAGAAGACTAACAGAGGATACCATCTAATAGCTTGGCATAAACTTTGTCGGCCTAAAGCTCATGGTGGTTTGGGATTCCGTGATCTACACACATTTAACAGAGCTCTCTTAGCTAAATCTGCGTGGAGGCTTTACACTGATAATACTTCAATATGGGCGAGGTCATTGCAGGCAAAATATTATCCGGATGGAGACCTGAATAACATTGAAGATAAACGGAACTCGACATGGTCATGGCGCAGTATCAGCTCAGAAACAAAATTTGTTCAGCAGCACAGTGTATGGTGTCTAGGAAGGGGAGACAAAATCCGTATCTGGAGCCACAGATGGATACAAGAACTATTGGAGCCTCCAAAACCAAGACATGAAGCAGTTAACCCTTTCAAATTCACGTATGTTCAGGAACTTTTCCAAGAGAATGAGCCAATATGGAATGAAGCTCTCATATTTTCCCTCTTTGAAGACGCAACTGCTAGGAAAATATTAGATATTTCAATTCACCTGAGTTGTGAAGAGCGCATAGTGTGGCTGTTAGAAAGGAATGGAAAATTTTCAGTAAAATCTGCTTACAAGGAGATGTTCCAGAGGCAATTGGGTAACCACACAGTTGATGATAGAATGCAAAAGGTATACAAAAGTCTGTGGAATCTTCCTGTTGTCCCAAGGGTAAGACAATTCATCTGGAAATGCCTGGTGAGTACTTTACCAACAAGACAGAAGTTATCCAGACACATTTCTCACATCCAAGATGTCTGTCCTTTCTGTGGAAATGCTAGTGAGACTGATTCCCATGTTCTTCTTCACTGCGATATTATGAAACGAGTATGGTTCTCTCTTTGGGGCTGGCAATCAAATGGCATCTTAAGTCTTAAGGACTGGATAATCTCTTGGTTTGATGATCTTTTTTCTAAGGTGATAACGGAAAAAGATCTTGTCAACTTGGCTATTAC
>JAJJMA010141502.1:0-13285 GCA_023529015.1 Papaver nudicaule
CGCTCATCAGTTTCTAAAACCAAAACCTTAACCTTAACCTTCGGTTCACCTTCGGTTCGGCTCGGTTATCAGTTCGGCTCAGTTATGTTCAGGGGCAATTTTATAATTAAAAACAGTGGCATTTCTGTAATTAAAACTTAGAAAAAACTGATCCAAGTTTTTTCCCTGGCATTTCCCTATCAGTTTTTCCTATCACATATTCACATTCACATAATCCTAATAGTTTCATTTTCATAATCCATAAATTCAACAAACACAACACAAGTCTTGAGTAGTTCAAACATACTCAAACATAAATACCAAAGTAGTTTTAAGTTTCAAAGCAAACATAATAACCAAGTAGCTAATTCATAGAGCATGAAACTGAAAGTAGAAGTAGAACAGATCAGGATTCAGATGTGACTTGTGAGCACAAGTTTTGCCATCTAATCATCAAACACCTCCGGTACTTGACAGTCTTGACCCACAACTCTGCAAGACAACCAAGAAGACAAGAAATGATAGTTAAACTCTATAAACAGTGCATAATAACTAAAGTCTAAAGATGAAAGAGAACGAGTTACAAAACAATACAAAATAATCAGCTCAAGCTCAAGTTACAAAACAAAGTTACAAAGCAATATCATGAATATCTTCATTGATATCTAAACATGAAGCTATTAAGACAGCACAACCATACACAGACACAGTCCAAAGTTAAAGACATAAGAACCAGGACATTACCTATTGTACATAACACAACTGATTATTTATTCCCTTAACCTAAACCATTACATCATACTCATACAAGTAACAAACCACATCAACGGATATAGCAGATATACTACAAGTATATCAATGTCAGACCAACAAAGCTTAATCAAATCAAATCAGGGATTAAAGAAGATAGCAAATATACAAAAATCATACATGCAGCAAACAAAAACTTAATCATACATGCAGCAGATGTTAAGAACTCTAAATAAATGAAAATATCAAATCAGAACAGTTCACAACAACATGAATTAGATTTAGACCAAAATTCAGAAACCCCCAATTTTTAAGAACCCTAAATAAATCAAAATATCAAATCAACTGAATATTTAAATCAGAAAGAAGAAAACAAGGATGGGTTTTGAACTTTTGACCAATACATACAGAGAAAACCAAATCGTAAAGAAGAAAAAGAAAAAAAAAACTAGGGTTTGTAAAATACTTACAGAGATTTGAAGATGACGAATTGATGTTTCAATTCGTTGATGGTGGTTACTGGTTACTGCCTTACTGTACTGGTGGTGGATGAATCATAAAAGAAAAAAAGAAAGAAATCAGTCTATAATCTTTAAAAGAAAAGAATTTATTAAAAAAAATGAGGGTTTGTAAAATACTTACAAAGATTGCAATGTAAGAAGATCAGTTGATGATGTTGACGAGTTCAATCAAAGGATTCGAGTGAAGAAGAAGTGTTCTTCATGATTTCAATCAGATACAGAGGTTTTTTTTTTCGCCTTTATGTCTGTGTTCGAGAGAGAAAAAGAGAGGAAATGAGATTTATTTCTCATAGGGTTTTCTAACACTCACTATATAGTGTAGGATTAAAGGCTAGGATTGATCAATATATTATAGATCTAACGGTTAACATTATATCGATTTTTTAAGGTCGGTTCGGTTAACCGAGGCTCATAACCACAACCTTAAACCGATAGCTAATCGGTTCTAGAACCAAAACCTATACCTTAACCTCGGTATTTTCGGTACGGTATTTTTCGGTTCGGTTCTTCGGTTCGGTGCGGTTTTTTCGGTTCATGCGGTTTCTTGTGCAGCCCTATCTCCATCTCTAGAGAAAAAAAAAACTACTTTCTTCAAATATTTTCTTCCTTGATCTATCTGTTTTTTTTCAAATCTACTGGATAGATTAAGGTTATTTCTTTTGTTTTTCTATTTTCTAATAAAAGAAATTGTTTCTAAACAATTTAGATTGTTTTTCTCATAGGTCTGAATGGTTTCTAAACGATATCAGGACTTATTTTCTATTAGGTTTTTAGGCCCCTTCCTATGGGAAAGCAAAACACTAGTTTTGCCTTGTTTGCCCCACTATGGAAGGGGCAAACACCAAAAACGGGCAGGCAAACCGCCAGATCTGCCTGTTTGCCGGGCCAGTTGTACAAACTAGCGGTAGCTAGTCAGAATATCGGTCGAGAGATACTCTCTCGACAGAGAGAAAGAAACTCGACATCGATATTCTTAATCTCGACCTCGATATTCTGAGCATCGATCGACGATAACTATATATTCTGCATTAAATGCATCCAGCGGCCCAGGTTTCCTAGCTCTATAAATACTTCATATTCAAAACCATTTCAACTCACATCTCCTCCTGACAATCTCTCAGAGAGTTTTTTGCTCATCTTTTTCTAGATTTCTCAGTATTTTTGATCATGGATCCCCGTTTTGGAATTAGTAGTCAAAACCCCCAGTATGAAGTGATTACTCAAGATCCCCGTTATGGAAATTGGAGTCAGGAATCAGCCTATGGGACTATTATTACTTAAGAAAAATCCCAGAATACCAACAAAAAAGGAAAGAAAGCCACAACGCCAAAAAAACCTAGGGGTGATAAGTTCTCAACTTATGAAGATGAGAATATTTCTCGTTCTTACGTTTACTTTACTCAGGATTCGGTTCAAGGTGTACAACAAAAGTTCAAAACCCTTTGGGGCAATATCCATGACAAGTTTCAACGTGAGGCAGGTAACCCCAAGTCTCGTAATGTTGGAAGCCTCTCTGATCGCTTTGGCATAATTACTTCTGAGGTTGCGTTGTATGTCGCTGCAATCACCCAAACCACTCGAAACAAGCAAAGTGGTGAGGGTCAGAGGGATATTGAGTTTAGGTGCAGGTCTGACTGGATTCACAAGACTGATAAACCTTTCCACTTCGAGACTAGCTTCTTCATCCTGAAGGTGTTACCCAAGTTCGACCCAGAGATTTTGGCAGGTAACATGGAGATCCCCAAGTTTTCCCCTTACTCCCAAACCCAGAATAGGAGCCCATTTGAATCACCTTTGTTTGGTCCCTCTGGACCGGATTCTACTTCCTCTGGACCATCTGGTACCCCGGTGCCCCTGGTCCCCCACCTGGACAGTTCACGGTTGATCCCAACTCCTATCTGAATGCCAATGCTCAAAATGCAACCAAGTTTATGGGTAGAAATGCAGCCAAGAAGGCTAGAAAAGCAGCAGCGGATGCCGAAAACACTCAAAAGGGTTTTGATTTTGATAATGTTTATGGAGAAACAAGAGACCAATGACAAGAACATAGTTGTTGAGCGGAAAAGAACTCTTTTGGAAATGAGGAAGAGTCGCATCGCCAATGAGAAATTTCTCGCCACCTGGGAGGAGAATAAGATTCTCACTGCTGACACTACCCACATGAACCAGATGCAAAGGGAGATGTGGCAGATGAAAGCTGACAAGCTCAAAAAAAGGATGAAGGAAGAAGAAGCAGCTGCTGGAGGCCAAGAGGAGGAAGAGGAAGATGAGTATGATGATGATGATGAAGTTACTGCCATTGCTAATTAATCAAGAAATTGGAGGAGGAAAAGGATGAGTATGATGATGATGATGATGATGATGATGATGATGATGATGATGATAATGATGATGATGATGATGATGATGATGATGATGATGATGATGATGTTTTTTTCTTTTAGAAGTTGTTGTTGTTGGTTTAATTTCGTTTAGTTTAGGATTTCTTTTTAATGCATTTAGATGTAACCTGTTTAATTTCAATGTAGAAGACGTTCTAAGTTACGGAAATTTGCATTTTTATTAATAATAATGGTGGTACACAACAATAAAATAAAAAAAAACATAAAGAGAAAACAAACTAAACAACAAATAAAGAAACAACAATTTTAAGCCGCCGCCGCCTCAGCCCCATGTTCTGCCCAAGCATGAGCACAAAGATCATCTCTCAACCTATGATACAATGAGCGATCCTGAATAGATTCAGTCATGTACTCATATTGCCTTGCAGGTATTCCGCGGTGTGGTTGAATCCGAGGCATCTGATATACGTCCGAATAACTAGTCCAACTCTTATCACGGCGGATTTCCTCAATTACCATGTTGTGCAAAATAATGCACGTGAGCATGGTCTTATGCATTTCTTGTGGCAAAAAACCACGAAACGGCCCCATGACGATGGCGAACTTCCTCTTCAAAATTCCAAAAGCTCATTTCACATCTTTCTTAAAAGCCATTTGCAACTTGTTAAAATACATCATTGCGGGGCCATGAGGCTGCTTGTAAGCTTGAACCAAGGTAGACCATTGTGGATAGATACCATCAGCAAGATAGTACCCATGGGTGTAATTGTTGCCATTGAGGGTGAAATTAACGGGGGGTGCCACGTCGCGCTTGAGGTCTTCAAAGAGAGGAGACTTGTGCAAAATATTTATATCATTTTGTGAACCTGGGAGACCAAAAAAAGCATGCCATATCCAACAGTCTTGGGTTGCAGCAGCTTCCAAAACAACTGTTGGTTTAGGGTAATGACCCTTATACTAACCTGCCCAAAAAGTTGGACATCCCTGCCAAACCCAGTGCATGCAGTCAAGACTGCCTAGCATTCCTGGGAAGCCCCTATCTTCGTTTTCTTCTAAAATTCGTAAAGTATGATCAACTGTAGGTTTTCGTAAAAACCTAGTACCAAAATGTTTCATGATGGTTTCACAGAACATAGAAAGATACTTAAAAGCCGTTGTTTTGCCCATCTGAATGTACTCATTTGTGCAATCCGCCGGCATCCCGTAACCTAGAATCCTCAGAGCTGCAGTAACCTTCTGCTCAGGACTATGACCTTTAATATTAAGTGCATCATACTGGTAATTAAATTGTGGCTCTACCAGACAAAGCTCACCAATTAATCTTTGCACCAAGTGCCGAGGCATGCATAATCGGTTCTGGAAACATTGGTCGGAGTAGACGCAATTGGGAAGGAAATAATCGTGCATCAGTTTTTGGTGGTAAAATTCCCGCCCTCGAAACGTGTACCTTCTAAATTGAACTTCTTTTGGCTCCGGAGGTTTAGGGATCGAGCCGCTAAAATGCATCACAACCATGTTTCTCTCTTTTTCCCTGTCATCATCGGACTCTTCATCCAATTCTTGCAACCTTCGAGCATACCTATCTTGTTCTCTCATAAATCGCCTTTGATAAAAACTTATCTCATCATCAGAATCGAAATCCACTGGCACTTGTGTTTTGAAAGAGGATTTGTGATTTGTGATTCGAATAGGAGGGGGAGGGATGTGTTTTTTGTGTTCAATATGGTAGATGGAGTTGCCTTTTATAGGTAGGGAAATTATAACCGTTTTGGGGTGAATTTATGGTCGAGAGAAACAATCTCGACGTCGGGATTCTGTCTACGGCTAGAAACTTATAATCTCGACGTCGAGAAACACTCTCTCGACCGAGAAAGACTATCTCGACCGTTAGAAACACCTTACTTTACCATAGTGGGAAACGCGATTTGCCTGGCCATGTGGCTAGGCAAATCAAAGGATTTTCCCTTTCCTAAAGGGCCTTATGGTGGTATTACATTATCATCAATTTGAAAGAAGATCTACTTCGCCGATTACCGAAATGGATCGTGATGAAGTTAATTTGGGCATATTACTTCCTTTTTATGGAAGCATCTAATCACTATGATTATCAAGAATCAAGATGGTTTGATACTATTATAAGGGTTTCAACTTTTACAATGAGTTGTGGTTTCTTTGTACAATTTTCATATATCGTCTCTATAAGTTTCGATTGTAAATCTTGTACTAGTTTTATTTTCCCATTTATTGATGTAACCTGTATCAATGTACCATCTCTTGTTTGTAATCCTTCAAACCTCAATTTGAATGAGGTAGGCAATTAATAAATTTGGTTAGGTTATTTGGAACCGTTTTTCCTTCAAAAAAATAAAATAAAATAAAATCACTTTCTAATAATTCTAAGAGAAAGCAGTATGGTGCTTGTTTTTAGAAGAATTGTCCACATTATAGAAAAAAAATGTCATATAGATCTAAATATGTCTACATGGAGGACAAATGTGCACTTCCATGTAGACATATCTTGTGTGCATTATTTTGTCTACTCGATAACCGTCTAAAATTTAATTTTTTAATTAAAAACATCTTTGAACTTGTGGACGTGAATGCGTCTTAGATAGAAGCGGTTGTTGAGCCGCATAAAGTAGAGGCGGCTACCCCAAATGTAGACAAACATCATAGTGCCTAGATTTTCAGACTTCCACATCGTCTACAATGTGGAATTTTTGGTCACTTTTTAGACACCATAGTGTGCTTGCTCTACGAGCAAGGTTATGAATAGAGTGATTTTTTACTCTTTCCCTTTCAAATACATAGAGAAAAGTGAGAGACTGGTATTCTCACTGTGGAAAAAGAAGAAAACACTCTAAGGGGCTAATGTTTAGTCCTTATATTTGAACTAAAACTACAATTATTTAGCCCTTTTTCTTCATATTTAGACCAAAACGGTGAT
Source organism: Papaver nudicaule (assembly GCA_023529015.1). Lineage (NCBI taxonomy): Eukaryota > Viridiplantae > Streptophyta > Magnoliopsida > Ranunculales > Papaveraceae > Papaver > Papaver nudicaule. The sequence continues at coordinate 6,540 of JAJJMA010141502.1, forward strand.
GTTCAGCCTCTTCTCTTCATATTTAAACTAAAACGGCCGGAGTTCAGCCGCTTCCCTACATATTTAGACCAAAGCGATTGATGATCAACCCCTTCACCTTGTTTTATCTAGAGCGGATGATCTTCTCTTACTTAGGCTCCACTTTCAAGCCCTTGTTTATATGAAAAGATCCTTCGGTACGGGAGTGAGTATCAAACTTGGGCTTTTTATGGAAGCACACACGATAAATTAATAATTTCGTTAAATTAATATTTTTTGCCGATCCCAACTTAGCCACTGTGTTAAATTAATAACCTTGCTAAATTCATAAGATAATAAAAATTAAGTTTGTAATCGGGTCCAATCGATATATATATAAATTAATAATCATTATAGTAGCAATATACTTATGGTGTCTTATAATATTTCAAAGTTGTTTCTTTCTAGTTCACAATTATAGAACACTGAACTTAATCTCTAAATTTTTTTAGTCATGGAGTTCTGGAGTGTTTTATTAATACCGTAGAAGAAAATCAAGATTTCTTCTTTGTGAGAAACTGGTTCCACAACTATCATCTTCTAATCTTCTTCTTGGGATTTTGATAGGATCTGAATGATCTAAATAGTATTTATTGTGGGAAAATAATTAAAATACTTATATTGGAATCAATATATAGTATTATACTAGAAATTCATTAAGTTTCACTTATAATTTAGTTTATTTTTGAATTTTAGATTTTAATTTGAAATATTTCGTTAATTTAATAACTTATTAATTTACCGATAAATTAAAAACAACTTAACAACATTACTATATCAAACAATTTCTTAGTAAGCTAAGAGTAAAGTTACATGGATTACCTGAGTCCATTCTATTTTTCTCAAAAGTCTGTGCACTTGATTTATTATTCCAGATAGCTTGAGAAAGAAATATATATGAGCTCCTATTACGTACTAGCGTTGCGTGAAAGAATGTAAACGTAAATCCGATGGCATGGATGGCATATGCATGCCTTGAAATGGTACCCGATCTATCCATATTAAGAACTTTGTTTCAAATTAATCCCCCCCGGACTTAAACCAAGGATCATTCGATGAGTGATGCTTTCTTCAAAGGGCGCAACACAAGGTGACCCATCCCGGCTAATGCATGTACATTTTTCTGTAAACTTGTTCACTCACGTCATAAAAAAAAAACATTCTTTTTCTAATGGTTGAAGTTACAAAGTTAAATTAGAAAATCATAAAAGTATAATGCACCTTAGATAAGTCTTCCCCTCTAAATGGTCTTTGAATTGACTTGAAAATTCAGAGTTCCAATAACCTTAGTTTCAACCATCCCATTCAGCACATTCTTGCCTTCCATTCTTACAACCATAATGCAAATGAAAGGTTCGAAAAACCGCATCATATATCCCGTACGTATTTTATCAAACTCCTACATCGACACAAATTAATTAAGAACTACTCTAATGTGATATACAAATATTCAGTAGTTGTAAGTTTGGTTTTAACTATTTGGCATTTTCTTTTTGTAACTTTCATTGTCATGGGTAATACACACCGGTAGTTTGGATCATATTGATAAAATTCTTCTGCTTTCAACCGTGTTGATGCATGTTCAAACCCAAATAAAACCACCTTCAAAATTCAAATTCTCATTGTTGGCAACTATTTGTTCATGAAAAGTAATCAAATTCATGCATAAAAAAAATTATCTAAATTAAAAACAAATATCACAAAAATCTCAAAATATTCATATAAAAATAAATAGTGGATATTGATAAAATTTACTTATCAATGAGAGATAACAAAACTTTCCTTATTTCATCTATAAGTAATAATGTTTTCGCGTAAAGAAAGACTAGATGCTTTAGAATAATTGTTACTCAAACTCCTCACTGAATTATTAATGAGTAACCTAATTGATCTTTCGTATTGAATCGATCGTTGTTATCATCACCAACTCAATTATTAAAGGATGTTCTATCAATTTCTTCATGATCACCAAGATTATCAACGTCATCACCTCCATGTCAATTTCTATCCTACCTTGCTTTCTAAGATGTTCCTCGAATTACTACTGGTACTATTATGGGTTTGAGCCTAGCTACTTGGCTTCCTTCCTTTGATAAAACTCTCATCACATCAATTTCACTACTTTTTCCTCATACCTTTTTTTTATCAAGCTAATGAACTAATTAATATGCCTCTTCAAACTAATATATTCAAATTTCTCTCTAAACAACGACATCACAAATCAAACCCACCAGATCTAACAAATCAAACATGGAAGGAGAAATCGATGACTCAGGATAAGAGGATGATGATCCAGATTCCAAACCAACTCTCCGTTGCAGTCTTAATTTCCTCTTACCTAATTTCATTTCCTCTGTTTCTTTTTCAGCTGAGACATTTCCAAACCATGGAGCTTAATTGCAATTTTAGTATGATTACACGGATTTTTATAGGTAGAAGTACATGTTATGGAAGACCTTGCAATCAGTCCACTTCTATCGTGTTTTTCCAGCTTTTGAGTAGTGCCATGTCTCTTTGGCGTTGGGATAATCCAGGTTTGCATTGGGTTATGTTATCAGGCCAACTTTCCTTTTGGATTTTATTCACAATAACCCATCTACTCAAGCATCTTCTCTCTTTACATGTTACGAAAGACTTTGCAATCAATCTTCAGCTAACAGTTCTAATTCTTCATCATAGCTCAATTTACCCCTCATTGGTCCATGATTTGAATTTTTATGTTACGTTTCAGATATAGGTTTCTGAAATTAATGGTTTTACTAGTTGTCTTCTTGGGTTTAGACAAGGGTTTTTACTGAGCACCGGATATGGCCATCGACTTCTTCATTTAACAACAACTTCCGGAAGTTATAGGCCATGGGTTGGTCTTCATCTGGTTCAATTCAGATCAATTGTAAATTTCTTATGGGTTCCAGATATGCTTATCCATCCAACACTTTGGTTTCTCCTCCGATTTGGGCTATCTCATAATGTATGGAAGCGTAACAAGGTAGCCTATCTCAGTGGTTCTTTCCACAATACTTCAGGACTGCTATTCAGATCCAGGGCAAACACAAATCTAGTTTTGTAGGAGATTTTTTACAGAGTTTTTGGATTCCTGGAAAGATTATAAGAAGGCACCGGAAATTGTTTACAAAGGGGTTTTTCCCATTAGTTCGAATCCAGAAAAAAATGTTCATATGTGTTGGTTGTTCTTCATCGTTTACTTGGTGATTTTTGAAGCTTTGAGTTTTCATCTTCTACTACAACGACTACCTTTACTCAATTTTCATATGTCAACAACAGGGTGGATTTCGTTTCAACTTCAATCTACACAAAATCGACCTTTTCTACCTTGTCTAGGGACTCAGGTACAAATTGTTCGACGGCTCTAACTTTGGAGTATTGGAAGATCACCTCCGGCCAACACCCTTCTCCACCCATTGTTTGCTCAAACCTTCAGGTCTAAAAGTTTGGGTGATACGATTCGCCAGATGACGACTGATGCATTCAACGATTCCGAGCTGACTCCTTCAAACATTCAAATCGGTAGTTTATTTTTCCCAACAGACACTGACAACTATAGGCCCACCAACGCCCATGGTCAGGATTAGCTATTAGGTTACGGATCCTACTATCGACAAATCTGACATGTAGGGCTCAATTTCAGTTTTTTTGGCAGAACATAAGCCAAATCTTTGAATTAGAAATGAAGACATTATGGATAAATATAAATATGGGTCTAATTCAATGGGCTTCTCTGCACCAGATAACTTGTCACGTGACCAAGCCGTTAACATGTCATAACTTTACATATATGTTAAAGATGGGAAAACTGGACCAGCATACTTTGAAGGCGGACTGGATGGTTTCTATTACCTGGAAGAATTTCCGGAGATGGTTTTGGAGGTTAGCGCTTTTTGTATATAAGGATGTTTTCAGGTTTTGTGTGTAGTTTCTGCTTGCTTAGTAGATGGGTGTGCTTTTCTTTTTATTTTTATGGACAACTTAACATCAACGTGTGTCGGTGTTTCACCTCATCATCTGATCCTACATTGGTGGATGCAGACGAGACCTCAATCTCTCAATCATAGTTCTCATTCAGTGTTTTTTGTTATGGTTTCACCTTTGTCACTGCAGAGAGACAAAGGAGCGCACAGACTCTATGTGAAAAGACGAGGGTACCGAGTACACCACCAATTTTTTATTTTAGTCCACCTATAAGTCGAACCTTGAAGGTTCCTGTAATCAAGAACTCAAGAACAAGATCTCCTTCAGATCTGATTGATTCACACGAGGGAGTCAATACAAGAATCCGAAAGACTATGTCAATCAACCAAGTACGATACTTTAATTATAAATGATAACTCAAATATAATGCGGAAGTAAAGTAAAGTACACACAAGATTTTTTTTAACGAGGAAACTACAAACTCGTAAAAAAACCCCGGGACCTAGTCCAGTTTTGAATACTCTTAAAAATTAAGACGCCAACACACTTACTCTCAGACTTCGGACTAGCTGGTGCAGACAATATGACCCTAATACGACTATTAGTCACAAAGATTTCCCCTCAGTATTCCTACTCCTCCAACCACAACAAGGTGGTCACACACATGTACTCCCTTACGCAAACAAACGTCTTTTACTGTCTTACGCAAGAGTTGACTCACAGCCCGTCGCAAGGACTACCGCTACCCGACCTCCAATCCGACGATTACAACCTTAGTGGACAACAACCAAATAGCGGCATGTCAAATCACTATATGATATCCTTGGTAACTAACAAATATTTCACTGAAGTTAGTTTACACCAAGAGCGAGGATATTGAGTTTACTTAGGCAATAAACACCTCGAGATATCGATCAAGGTTTCAAAACCTAAACTCCCGAAAGAGCAACCTTGTCGTCCCAGTTGGAATCATTAATTCGTTGAAGCACAAATCAAAATGTAGAGTTTGAACTTCGAAGTTACGCATTCTGAGATAACCATATTATGGTTTCGAAACGTACATTCTGTTTTGGCAGAAACCAAATTATGGTTTCGGAACCTAAAGTTCATTATATGACCAGAACTGTATTAAGGTTCCCAAATCAAGTTTCCATATAGCGAAACCTAAAGCTTGGTTTCGAAATCTAGATTCTGTTTAACAAAACCTTGGTTAAGGTTTCGAAACAAGAAACACATATTAAAATCTCCACAAATGTTTGGTGTCGTACTTGAGAGTCCATGTGGTCGAGAACTGTTTCAGCATCACACCTTTTTAGCCTCGACGCACAGGAATATATTTCCCGGTTCACATAAACCTTTAGGAAACCCCAGGTCATTTCAACCTTTTAGAACTCACATGGGCAAGACGGATTGGCTTTGATTCTCAAGTCACTGTAAGCCAACAAGCATAGTTATGAATCTGTGTTATCTCATTGGTCACAATATTTAGTTTCGGACCAATAGCTTATGAATACGAAAACCAGATTATGGTTTCGAAATCAACGTTTAGTTTTACCAAAACCTACATTGAGGTTTCGAACATTGAAAATTCATAAGTTGAGAATACAGAAATATGGTTTCGGAATCCAAAAGTGAGATATGGCATACGGGATGTTCATATACAGAATCAAATGAATGATTCAGAACTTCAGTATTCAGAGCCAAACCATGACGTAGTATTCGAATCTCAGAACAACAGTATTTTGAGTCTACACAACATAAGTGTGAGTCAGAATCTCTCTTACATTGGCTCATACAAGTATATGCAATCAACCGACAGAGCCAGACTAGGTAAGAAGAGACACAATACTGTGATGGATTAAATCTCGTAATACTACCGAGATAACATCACATTGCTATATCCAACTCGAAAGGTTTTAGGAAAAACCTTTATATTAACGTAGAGACGGAGAAGAAAAGAAAGATCTAAGCAATTTTAAACATCAAGATGAGAGTTATGTTTATGTCTTTTGTAGCACAAGTGTAAAAGATAATGGAATCGCGTTATGTAGATTCACTAACCTCTTGAATGATGAAGTTGGATGTCTTCGTTTGATCTTTAGTCTTTCTTCAAATCTTCAAGTAGGGATTCTAAATCCTACCAAAATCTTTCACAACCTAAAGCTAACTCTCTCATGACTTCACCTAATTGTGTGTTGTTTAGCGGTCGAGTTTTGATCACTAAAGTTGACAACTAAGCTTGACATACCAACACTTAGTGAGGTTGACCGAGCCATGCTCTAACACTATAGAGTCTGGGAATTCGCATCTTCAAACCGTTCTCGTGGATGGTTGTCTTGCTTCATTGCCTTGGTTTTCTTGCCAGAGAAATTGATAGCAGCACGGCGGTGTTTTCTATTTTTGTGTTGGGGGATCTATGGACTTGACAATCTACGTTTCGTCTACAACTATCTTTTTCTGGAACTGTTTTCTACACACAGCTGGTTGTTAAAGAGTGTTCAACGGGATTCAGTAGTTTTTGAACATGTACTAACTAAACTTACCTGTATCTGGATTCTATATTTTGTAACACTGCTACTTTGCATATAAATATGAGCTGTCACTACGCCAAATCGACCGGTTTACAACGGATATAGACGTTGCGCCGAATTAAAGAAACGTCTATTAGCGTTGCGAATACGGCGTTACAAATTTTTGGCAACGTCTAATAACATTGCTTTAATTATTTAAAGCAACGGAAGTTACGTCGCTTCTTCCGTTGCTCTTTTTTATTTAAAGCAACGTTAGTAACGTTGCTC
>JAJJMA010141502.1:15301-32878 GCA_023529015.1 Papaver nudicaule
TTAGCATGAAGTCTACTTACGTAAGTTCGTCTCAAGACGTAATTGTTATTCTGTAGCCGTAAGTGATGCACATATACAAAATTGCTAAGTCTACTTACGCCTACAAATAAACAAGTTGTAACCGTGACTTACGACTTGTTTATGAAGAACACTCTACCATAACCTTTGTCTACGGCTGAATGATTAGTCCAGACAAGCCGTAAGCTTTGGTTACGGGTTATAAATCTAGCCATAAGTGTATTCTAGGAGGCGGAAAAAAAATCAAATCTTCCACTTATTTGTGTTTTTTCTTTAAGGATTTGAGTTAGAAAAAACATAATTTTCTTTCTGATTTTTCTAATTTAAGGTAATCTTAAGTAGTTAAGTTAATAAAATAATTTTAAGAGTAATTAATGTCTAATTCGATATGGACAAATTAACCTGGTTTTTTGGGGACTGTGGTAAGAAAAACCCAACCCATAACCTTTTATATGGGATACCCCTAAAGATTTATCATAAATTAATATTGTTATAAAAAATTAATTTAATTGTTAAAAAAATAATTTTATTAATTTAATTTCCAATCAAAACTTAAATATCAGATATACAACTTTCACCCATGTTCTCAAACGACATCTTCTCTCTCAAACGACTTCTCTAAAAACCCTTTTCTTCTTCTAAAAAACTCACAAAACCATTGACGACTTTCTCTCGAATCATCGTCGATAATCGGCGATTCGAAAATCTTTTCATTGTAGAATATGGTTCGTTCAACTAAATAACTCGAACATGTTTACAGGAGGAGATTACAATCAAAAGAAACATCAAATCCCCAAAAACCTTTTCATCGTAGAAACATCGTTGATAGTCGTCATCGTTTTTCCTTTCTCAACAATTACGATTTCAAGGAAAATCGTCATCTATTTTACCAATCAACAATTACGATTTCGTTGGAAATCGTCATACTCTTTACCTGTTGAACAATTACGATTTTACGGAAAATCGTCATCTATGTTTCCTGATTAACAATTACGATTTTTGACTTGTAGTTATTATTGTTATTGTTTAAACTTTCAAGTGGTATCACTAAAATCGTCATACCCTTTACCTGTTGAACAATGACGATTTTCCACTTAAGCATTTTGTTTTAAGAAAATAAGAAAAATTCAAAATACATTGCGCAAAGAGTCATCACAAGTCATCCAAACTTTCTTATTAGTAGTTCAATCATTACAATATGCAAATTATAGGTTCTTTAGAAAAAAGATACTAATGTTCCTCAACCTCAACCTTGCGCATGGTGGCATCACAAGTCTTCCAAACTTGCATCGCGTACTCATACTTGTTCTCCCACATTTTAGAGATAATGATGTTCCCTATAGGACTATGAAAGTTAACAGGTGATAGTGGACATTCATTCATTAGCTTCAACCCGATAAAATGACCTTTGTCCACAAATGGCAAAATAATTTTTCTATCCCGATGCTCTGGTGTGCAAACTGCCTTCTAGGGGGTAAATGTGCAACTTCCGCCAGGAAATTTAGGAGTGAAAAAATGAACAACACAAAGGAATGTGTCCGCTAAAAGTTGCCCACATTAGGGCATTTTCATCCAATACGTAGTCCCAACCGTCTTAGCTCCCTTGCGCCCTTTTACACGAGAAACTAAACTCTTAAATCTATTTTCACATTCTACCTTGTCATCTTCAAGCATCAAGGTAATATACATGTCCTTTAGTAATTGGACGACCATCCTCTTTCTTACATATTCAACTTGGGTGATGCCTTCCGCATTCACCTCATCAAAATGTCCCAATTATTCACAAGCAACGTGGTAACCACAATGACCATCCCCCGGTACGTCGTCCGTGGATATAACAAAATCTCTAATGAGGAAAGGAAGTTGTTTCATGTACCTTTCTATCTTGGTTGGTCCGCTTGATTGGCTTTGTTGCGACACACCCAATGGCTCAACAACCGAGCTTGCACTTCCTACACTCTCTTGCAATGGACCCTTTGGCTTCACTTGTCGTTTTGTTGCTTGACTTGATTCGGTTATATCCTTGCTAGGGCGACCCCTTTTCTTTAGAAAAACAGAATTCTCTCCCGCATCGTATTCGGCTTGGACATGCTCATTAAGCGTAGGGTCTCTGACACAACTCATTGCGTGATTCTTTTCTTTCCTTATTTGAGCCATTGAAGTTGCGGTGCTTGGCCTACCCGTGGGTTTTTGCTTGATTGGTTCTTTACTCAACTTCAAATGTCACCGAATGGATGGCAATATTTCATCCTTCAACATTTGTCTTTGAGGCCTATTCAATAAGGGGCATATCTCAACTATTTGTTGATGTAGTTCGGTGTCCAACCACGATTCATCATCGGCATCCGTAGGCCTCAGAATAAATAAAAGATGCCTCCAAAATGGATGAATAACCTCAATCAGAATCATCCCCATAGTAAGATACTTACCAAGAAGATGACGGCATGGAAGACCAATAGCCTTCATGGTCCTACATCTACAAACTTGCTCGCTAGGATTATTCTTGTTCTTCTTAAAGTATTCTAGTTCCTCCATCATCCATCTTATTGCCCAATGTGACACATAGTAGGTTATACCTCTAAGAAGTTCTTTATATTCCCAATATGTAAGTAAAAACTCAGTCTTACTTCTCTCCATTTGCTTCTCAATCTTACGGATGTCATTTTACGGTGTACTCGTGGATAGCTTGTTGCACAGTGACAACCCCATTATTACTCACTTGTAGGATTTTCTTCAAACCACCATGAGCTCCTTCCGCCATACTTGTAGCCTCGTTTTTAAAGTGCTTATATAGGTCCATGCATACACAAAATTTTGATGGTGCTATCGTAACCATGAATCTATGCAATAGTCAACCGCTTTCTTATATTTAGGGCTCTACTCATCAACCCATTTCTTATACTTAGAATTATACTCTTCTATTGTCATCGAATGAACCAAGTCATCCCACGCTTTTATAAAATCTTTAAATTTCTCCCCATCCTCTTTGTACTTTTCATCTTCTTTCTTCTTCTCCTCCTTGAGTTCATCTTTTGACAATTTACTCCTACGCTTATCTTCCTCCTCCGAACGCTCACAACCCTTTGGAGCCTTTGGTTTTTGGAAATGTTTCTTCGTTTTGGCCATGACATTCTCTTGGATGTGCCATGTACAAAGAAAATTTTGAGCTTCGGGGAATACTTCTTTAACGACTTTCATCAAAGCAAGATCTCTATCGGTGATGATGATACTTGGAGTTTCTTTATCTCGGTAAATCAATCTCACTTGTTCTAGCGCCCAAATAAAGTCCAAATCCGTTTAGTGTTCCATAAAACACCAAGCCACGGTAAAACGTTGCTTATCTGAAGTATGACCCACAATATTTAACAACGGCATGTTATACCTGTTGGTTTTGCAGGTACAATCCATCATCAAAACGGGGTAGAAGCTTTGAGCCAATTGAACCATTTTCGGATGTGCAAGAAATATATGCGTGACATGTTCGTTCGGCAGTTCCTTTGTTCGAAACACGTAATTTTGTTGAGTATCTAACCACGCGGATTGTTGCATAATCAATCTTCCATCGCATTCCTTCTTCTTCAAAGTTGTTTGGACCGAGTAAATATTAGAGATTGAAGACAGGTTACCCTTAAACCTTTGTTTAATCATATTGAGGATCTTGAGTGGTCTACTTCCATTCATGGACTTTACGATCTCAACTTCAGGTGGTTTCAACCGGGCAACATAAGAATGTCCAATAAGGGTTTCGGGATCCTCATGGTTGTGCCAACCGCAAACAACACTCTTCAATTTAAATCTACCATCTTCATTCTTGTTGAATACCATCTTGAATGGGCAACCACACTTGTGTGTGACACACTTGTATTTCTTTCTCGATGACTTCTTCTCATACACATAATCCTTTGCCTTGTGACTTTTATAAACACCTCCTCTGTCGCATATCATTTCAAATATTGTCTTAGTCACTTTCCCATTTTGAAGTACCACACAATTGATTTATTTTTCCTTTTCAATAGCCCAGTCCTTAGCCTCATCCTTATCGCCCCATGTCTATATTGCACAAATTAGAAAACTTAGTAAACCAATTTGTATAACTTTTAAACATAAACCAATACAAGGATGGAAACATACCAAATCAGTAATGTAGTGGTATGAAGTATCATGGCCTTTAATTTTGATGGCTTCAGGTTAATCCTCGATTTGTGCCGCGTCAATGACCTACAAACAAAACAAAAAATTCATTGTTTCAGTTCAGAAAATCGTCATTGTTTTGCAAATAAATGAATGATGATTTTATGATGCTCCAGAAAATCGTCATTGTTGTTCAAAGGATAAACTGACGATTTTTTTGTCAAAATTAGGACAAAGGGGCGGTTTTTCACTAGACTAAGTCGTCATCGTTTAAGTATAGAATACATGACGACTTTCGTAAAACTAGTAAATTGGCCCAAGGAGAAAGTCTTCATTGTTTTCCCCATATAACAATTTCGACTTAATCAAAGTTTCCACCTTTATAACAGGAAAAGCCGTTATCGTTTTCACCCTAAACGATGACGACTCTGGCTTTTCCATATTCAAGTGTTTGTAGATTCGACGAATTTAGCCAACAAATAGCACTTCCGTAGACACATACCTCACTATTTTCAGCTATAGCTTCTTCGTTTGAGTAATTTTTGTTTTGGTTTGGCTCAAGATGGTCTTCATAATCAGAGCTCGTTGTTCTTCGTTAAAGTGTCGAGAATGATCATGCAAATGCTCCAATTCCGCTTCATCCGTGATACTACTAAAGAGTGATTGATCACATGAAGTTTCACACACTTGAATTTGAGGACATGAATCACTTATATCATCCATATCACAACCCCCCCAAACCTCTCCTTCTTCCCTCTCACAACAAAAAGAAATTGAAACTTAACTTACAATCTATGTATAAAGTCAATCTAATCTAATGAAAGTTAATTAGTAAATAATAATAATAAAACATTAATTTAATTTAAGAAAATTATTTTTATTAATTAAATAATGAAAGTTATTTATTTTACTAGTGGAGAGCTTCATATTACTTCTCTATAACCTTATTTTGTTTTACTCACCACAGTCCCCATTAAAACATCACAGTCCCCAAAACAACCAGGCAAATTAACTATTAAGAAAAAATAATTACATACGAGGCATGCCAAATGGCTATATGGAAACCAGGATTGAGGGGCTTCATTTATCCTGAAGCCCTATATCACAATTCTTCTTATATTTCAACTCACAATTTCTATGCGTATTTGGACATGGGCTTGTGTGGCATCCCAAGCCCAATTATAACATTTTTGAAGACTTCATTTATCATCTATATGTACTCGACGGGACAATTGACATTAGAACACATTGAGGCATTAACAGGAATCTGGATAGTTGGATATTCATCAAAATAAGGTTAAAGCATCAATGAGATGCAGGCAACACAGGGACGAATTCACATTAGGTCTAGTGCAAAATCAAATCCTTAGAGATGAGTCTAGTTACAAATGAGTAGATACTCCTTTCATATTGCAAAATCCTAACCTTAAACTTGTAGGAAATTTTATACACACGATAGTGCACTCCGGAGATGTACGAGCTAAATATTACTCGTACAGAGCTCCTAAAGCTCTCTAGTACTGAACTAGTCAGTGAAGACTTCTCTAACAAACTATATCATTCTAGATTCAGACTAACATTGCAAATCACATTTCCAACAAAACTTTCTAGTTAAATTTTAATTATTCGACTGCTGAGAATTTTGAAGTGCCGATCAACTAACTTGAAGACTAGCACAATATTGTAAAGAATCGGGAATTTCTTATAATCTCAACACATAGATACAGATGATGAGTGAAGTCTTCCATTGACTAGACTGAAGTTAAGTCTTTTTCGAGATTATGAACACAGAAAGTGAATACTTTTACATTCATTGACTGCAAGGGGAGTGACCAGAACTTGTCATGAATGAGAACCCATTGATTGGATAGTTGAAAATTCAAAGAAGATAAAGCATGAATGAAATTTGACGCGCTTCTAGATGTCCGACTTCAAAATTCTATCCAATTCTTAAAAAAATTCTATCCAATGTTTACCATTTGATTTGATTTTGTAGTACAGTGGTGCATGGTTTGTGAGCAGTCTGTAGGGTCAATTGAACTGTAGCTGTGCATCCTCTTTGTATCGCAAGAGTCTTCCACAGCAGCAGCGCCACCCATTGAGTAGAGTTCTTTGCAGCAGCAGGTCAAGGTAGCAATACTACTTTAGACCGGCTTTTCATTCATTGACTACAAGCATGACTTGAAAAAACACGCATTGGTTATTTTCTTTGCTGCCACAGCCTACAGGTCCCTACATTAACTACAATTTGTTGGTTTCAATGGGGCAGAGCTCTATTTATGAATACTATCACCACATTCATCTAGAACTTAAAAAAGTCGGACTAGAATGAACAAGAATTGATTCATATCTTCTATTCTTTTCAAATATCTTGATACTCTTGCCACTAAATTATTATTATCCTTACATCTTTGTTTCAGAAATGAAAAAAAATACCGGGTTTCTAAATTTGGGCATGAAACTAAACATGCAGCCTTAATTTAGGCCATTATAGGCAGAAACGGACTTAAGTTCGCGCCAGACAGCTAGTTATTTTTGCATCTTATATTTCCCGAACACAAAGACTCGAAGATCATCCTTTTCATAATTATGTACGGCATTCCGTGAAACAAAAGACGGACCCCAAAATCCTAGTAAACATCCCGATGCAACAATGCCTTTGACATCCCGAAATCTTACTATAATTCCGGATGCAACACTGTCAACAAAACTCCAGTATCCAAACCACCATTTCTCTTTCTTGATAAGTAAAACGAAGAACAGACCCCAAAATCCAACTATAAACCCCGACGCAACCGCAGTATAAATCATCAGCCAGCAAAGTCCATCATTTTTATCACAACCAGCAAAAGGCTGATCAACAACCTCACACCGGCTGCCAAGTGGCCCACCGCAGAGTCCACTGTTTCCTTCAAAACTTTGAGCACTGATGAAACTCGATTCAAATGTAGGAATTTGGCCAGACAAATTATTATGAGCAACACTGAAATCTTTAAGACGACGAAGACTAGCCAATTCACGAGGAATATGACCAGATAAAAGATTACTCGACAACCTAAGGTTATTTAGATACGTACAATTAGCTATATTAGGAGGTATAGAACCAAAGAGTTGATTACCAGAAAGATCCAAGGTTGTTAGATAAGGTAGCCATGTGCAGATCTTAGAAGGAATTTTACCTGAGATGTTGTTATCGGAGAGATCTAAAATATAAAGACTAGCACAATATTGTAAAGAGTCGGGAATTTGCCCAGAGAGTTCATACGATGGAAGTGAAACACTAATCAATCGATCTTCTGCAACGTTCCAACACTGAACACCAGAGAGTTTACAGATGAGACCAACTGACGTAGTATTAAAAGTCCATGATTCTAATCTTCCTTGAGGGTCTGCGAAAGCAGCTTTTATACCTTTTAGACACCTTATATCATCTTCCAGAGCCACAGCACCATTACAAATCATAAAAATGTAAACAGAAACTGAAATAACAAGACTAAACTGAAAAACCATAGTGCCCATGGTGGAACTATTGAAGATGGTATAAATCATTAATTAGTACTCTTTTTTTGTGGAAACTCTCAACACACACACATATATAGAGATGATGCATGAAGCAGTCTTCCATTGACTAGACTGAAGTTAAGTCCTTTGCATAATTATGCATGTGTGGGTGAAAAGATTTAATTGAAGATTTCATTCATCGTCTATTACTCAATCGGATAGTCAACATATAGTACTTGTCACAATAGTTGAAAATTCAAAAGAAGATTAAAGCATGAATTAGATTCATGCAACAGGTCCACTCGATTCATATCTTCCATTCTTTGCAAATATCTTCATGTCCGCTGATTGATCACTCACTGTTTACATACAACACAAGACTGATGACTAGTACACAGCAAAAGATTTATGGACATTATGTATTTGCTCGTCGGACTAGCTAACTCTAACTCAAGAATAACGCTGTGTCTTCAAACTATCTATTACATGGACAAGTCAAGCTCTAGCTGACCCACCACATAGAAGAAGAGCAAATAGAAAACAAAATTGATTAATTGACAAACAGATTGCTCTGACACATTACGGTAGAAATTAGTGAGGATTACATGTTTATTATCTCCTCCCAGTTGTGATACACCTAAGTTGCTCCAATATGCTTGAAAGTATCCTTATTGGTACACCATAACACAATGGTTTGTTTTACCAGGAAGATTAGTTCAGCTGCAGTCTTAGGACACACCCATTCCCTGAATACAAGAAAAAAATCAATTTCAATTTTCGTGGACATTTTCCGTAAACTCAAAACGTGATCACTATAGAAGGCCTCCTAAAGTCGGCCAATGAAAGAAATTTGTAAGTTTGACTGATTTTATGTTTTGTTACTAAATAATTCTTCATGAGCCGACGTTTTGGAATAATGTGGGACGACTTCCGTGAAATCCAAGGGGTGGGATCAGTGTGATACGAATACCTAGTATTGACTTAGTCCAAAACCTCGCACATCTAACACCAAGTGTTTGTTAATAAAATCACCACTAACTAGGCACTAGCTATAGAAAAATGACAAGCTTAAATTACGCAGAAATCATGCAAGTAATGGCTTATACAAAAAGTCTCTTGATAATGAGAGCATCTCCGATGAGACTTTGAAAAACTCCTATTTTTCGGCCACACAGGATTTTTAGGATTTAAACAAGAAAAACATCTCCAATGGGAACTTCAAAGGTGAATGTGAGGATTATATTTTGACGGTTATTTTATACATCCTTAACTCCATCATTTAGTTTCAGAGGTTCTCTTAGAGCATCTCCAACAATGGGTGGAAAAATTCCTATGTGGAGGTCTTATTAAGACCTTTATTTTAAAGGGTTTATATAAATTAACCTTAAACCCAATAAACTATCTGAAAATGAGTTGGGGATCCCGGTTTTCTGCACCCATTACACCCAGTATGAGGTGGCGTTATTTTCTCAAATATCCTACTTTCCACATCACCGACAAAATCTCATAGAAAATAATGAAAGAATTTTCTCTCTCAAATTTTTTGTATTTAGTCCTGCCAAGAATTTTCCACATCACCCAACAGGGTTTCTACAAGAAAATATCCTCATTTGCAGATTTTAGGTTAACCCATTGATACTTTAATCAATCGTAATCCACTCCATCTTTGGGTGATCATCACAAAGGTAATAATTCTCTACAACACCTATAATCGTATCTTTACAGGGATTGTAAATTGACACTACATTTCCCCTACATTTCCTTATTGTATTTCATTGATCCCGATAGCCGATTGTTTGATAAGTTCAGTTGGTCTAGCTAGTTCTGTATGTAAAGACAGATTGTTGCGTTCTTCTGAAATACTTCCAGTAAGGTAATTACTTTGAAGTACTATTAGTGTTAGCATTGGCAAGTAAAGAAAACCATCTGGTATGGACCCGGTTAAGTAATTTTGTCCCAGTCGTACTCTCCCGGGTAACGGACCAAACAGACAATTGTGCAACAAGATCAAAGTCCGAAAAGATTCCAATCCATGATGAATAAAGTCATGAGTAGTTTGGTTCATTCCAAGTGTTTAGAGAAGACGGGAAAGTCTGAAAAGATTGTTTTAGTGTTAACAGGATCTTAGCTTGTTATAAGAGTACTACAGATGACATATGTGAAGTTGAGAAGAAGAAGAGGCAAATAATAAAATATAACAAGATAAGCTGCACAATTGAATTGACTGCCATTGCTGAGCTCAATTGCTTGTATTATAATGATGATGATGCTAAAGAGATGCTCTACAGAGTTGTAGAGAGACAGAGCTCGTAAACTAAATACTGAAAATGTGTGTGAGAGAGAAACTTCTTTCTCTTTCTATGAGATTTTGTCGGGTGACATGGGATGTAGGCTGCCACCTCATACTGGGTGCAGTGGGTGCAGAAAATCGGGATCCACAAATAACGATTGTAAACTATCTCCAACAGTGGATGTTATAACCTTAAGATATCTTATGTGGATAAGATCTTAACCATTTAATTTTATTTAAAATAATTATTAAAGGAAAAAAAATTAAAATTGAGGGTCTTTCCGAAAGTTTAGTTAAGACTTTCTCTAAGACCTTTTGTAGTCCATGTCACCACCTTTAAACTCAAAAACTCCGCTATTGGAGATTCATTTTTAAGAATATTGGGTCTTAGATCTTAGGTGGCAATAAAAAGTAAGACCTCCACCCCACTGTTGGAGATGCTCTTAGAGGATGTGAACATCCTAGTCATCAACATCTAGGGTTGTTTTTTGAGATTAGAAAACTAAATTAATAATCAATGGTTTAAAAGGTTAATTAAAGTCTGATTTATGGTTGGAGAAGATATATTTTTACCTCCTTGAAATAAAGGAATTTTGATCTAACATCTTCAAAAAAATGAATACAAGTAGGATTCACACCACATTGCCATTGGAGATGCTCTGAGAGGTTTGAATAATCTTTCTAATTTTCACAAAATACAAAAATGAGTTTTAATGATTTTTATGCCAAACGCCCTTTGCGATCCTAGAAACTATCTCCCCCTCTTTAATGGAAACAACCCAAACTTAAAAGATAGCACGTCGTAGCCGTTAGATCTTCCGAGAATAAAACGCAGCCGTAGGATGAAGGAGATTTCCGGAAAAAAAAATCGTCACAACTTTCAGACGTTTCACATGAACTGACTAAATTACCCCTACGAGGATTTTCATTTTCTTCATGCGTCTCCGTAATAAGAAAAACTTTTGAAGGACAAATATGTCAAAGTGTTAAACCGAGGTCTATCTCTCACTCCCCAAATCGACTTTCAATTCTTTACTTTTAACGATCTCTCTTTCTTCTACCTCCTCTCCATCTCTCCCAAACCTGAAATCTCCATTTATGATTTTCTCGGAACTCAATTTAGAACTCATGTTGAGAAATGAAAGATTACTGATTGTGAAAAGTTAATGTCTCCCTTCTTATCCTTTCGACAGACAACTGAGAACAAAATCGAGTTCTCGGTTAAGTGAATCACGATGCAACAATGCCTTTGACATCCCGAAATCTTACTATCGATGCAACCACTACACCATATTTAGCAAATAGCAACTCATAGACGCAACAGCTTACTAGCTGTTGCTATTTAGCAACATGAATTGCAACTGCTAAAAAGTTAGCAACAGCTTGCCCATGTTGCTACCCTAGAAACTGCAGCTAGCAGTTGCGGATTCGCAACATTGAAGCAGCGCACATGTGCCAATCCGCCGTGTGCTGAATACACATAAGTGTGTTGACCTATTATGTTTGCGCCCAAGTTAATTAACCCTGTATAACACTATGTGTTGTTTTTACACCTATATGTACCTGTGCCATATACTTGTGTGAGGCTAATAAGCCCTAACTTATACTTCTCTTCTTCTTGCTCAACCGCATCTCTTCACTTTCGCCTCATCTTATCTTCTTGACTCTCTCGTTTCTTCTTCCATCCATGTTCTTCATTTGCAGAGTTTAGATAGATCTAAACCATTATCTCTATGAATTCACAGTAGTAATTGATAGAGGGACATGGCAGTTTCGCTATTATGATTTCACAAAAGTAGATCTCGACTGAAAATCCTAGGTTTTATCATGACCAGAACTTGAAAACTTCTTCTTCTCTTTTTATTAATTTCTCATCTACTGTGTTGTGGTAGTTGTTTTTGTTCCACGAATCAAGACCGGTAAGTAAAGTTGGTGTTTTCAGAGGTAATTTTTTTATGTTTCTTCTATTGATTTAAAAGCAGAAATTAATCTCTTTGAATTGTTTCTCTACAGGTTTCTCATCAACATCCGTAGGATATTCAGAAATTATGGGTATCATTCTTAATGGGATTTGTTCATATGTAATGGATCTTTTTCAGTTTAATTCATTATTGCATTTTCTGGATCTGTGTACATTGAATAGTCAATTTTGTAGCCTATTTATGATAGGATTATTGTGGATATCTTATTAAGTATTGTGACAAGATTGTTTTTGAGAGATTTCTTGTGTTTAATGGATTTCAGATCACTATGTGGTGTTAGTGCTCCAAATGATGAACACGCTTATGCTCAATTAGCTGCAGCAACTGCTGACGTTGGAGGTCCAATCATGTATCCCCCAAGAATTCCTGGTTTTTCGGATGTATTGTGTTGTCGTTAGCTTAATATATTTTGAACCATTGAGCATTAGTATTGTGTTTTTTTCTTCATCTTGCAGTGGTTTGTAGCTTAGGAACTAATGAGTTTATGTTCTGGATATATGGCCAATAATTATGTCCTAGCCTGATGCCCTTGTCTAATTAACCAATGGTGAGTCATGGTTCTGCTCCTGCTTGTGCAATGTATGTGAATTGACATAGGCTAATAAGGTTAAGACTTATTTACCAATGCTTGCAGATGTCAGGTCATAGATGGATGGGCAGGTACTCTATGTATTTTAGCTTATACTACGTTTTGTCATTATATTCTGTTTTATATATTCTCATTTTGCCTTTGTTTCCTCCCAAAGGAAGCATCCTGAGATGGCTTTGGGAAATTTGGGAGGTGACGAGAGAATCCGGGTTTATGAATCCTAAGGACATTCCCAGTGTTTCCACTTTACATATTCTGCCCGTCTGCTAATTTTTACATTGATGATTTACTTTGTGATGCCCTTTGCTACATGTGGTCTGTTGCTGACATCATTTTAAATCCATTTTCTAAGTCATTTTCACTTTATGTTTTCCACCTCTGTTAGGTGCCACGACTCCTCAAAATGTACAGCTGCTGACTTTACATTGTAAGATTTCTCTCCCTAGCTTGATTTGTCTCCCTAATCCTCAAATCATCGTTTATCTATGGATGATAAAACAGTTAGGCTAAACCTTATTTATTTCTGTCATTTTCTAGGTTGGATTATTGTATGCACAGAGAGATCTGTCCCTCTTCATATTGAGTTGTAACTTGTAGTTTGAAATAATTTTGGTGGCAGGGATGAATATTATGCATGAGGATTGCAGGAAAACCGAAGAACTTAAGAGCGAAACTGAAGTTGATAAAGAATTCCCTATTATAAACTGAAGACTAAATGTATGTTTGCTTGTCCAAGTCCTTTCTCGTTTCTTAGAATCTGAATGTATGTTTGTCCAAGGATTTTGATTCTCTCTATATCTCAAGTGTCTTAGAATGACTAGTTTTGAATGGAAATGTATGCTTGTTCTTGGATATTTGTGCGAATGGAAATGTATTCTTGTTTTATTGAAATTGTGGCAGGTAACCCTGTGAACTCATGTTCCATGGAGACCTGGTTGACCTAATTTTGACCCCAAATTGACCTATTTTTTTACCCCAAATTGACATATTTTTGACCTGGTCAATATTAATCAATGATGATATTGACTTGGTCAGACTTTTTTTTTGTTGTTGACTTCTAGTGTTGCAACAGTTTCTACGTGTTTCAAATTTTTTAATTCGCAACTGCTGACACCTGTTGCTAGGACAGTTGCGTCATCATATCCGCAACAGGGCATAAGCCGTTGCTAAAATCTGTAACATGGCCTTTTGAAACTGCCAGCTGCAGTTTCAACCCCGAGTTGCAACATCCACTGGTTGTTGCTTTCTGCTAAATATGGTGTAGTGAACAACGTCAACAAAACTCCAGTATCCAAACCACCATTTCTCTTTGTTGATAAGTAAAACGAAGAACAGACCCCAAAATCCAACTATAAACCCCGACGCAACCGCAGTATAAATCATCAACCAGCAAAGTCCATCATTTTTATCACAACCAGCAAAAGGCTGATCAACAACATCACACCGGCTGCCAAGTGGCCCACCGCAGAGTCCACTTTTCCTTCAAAACTTTGAGCACTGATGAAACTCGATTCAAATGTAGGAATTTGGACAGACAAATTATTATGAGCAACACTGAAATCTTTAAGACGATGTAGACTAGCCAATGCACGAGGAATATGACCAGATAAAAGGTTACTCGACAACCTAAGGTTATTTAGTGTTGGAAAACTTGCAACAAATTCAATTAGTGATGTAGCTTAAAGAAGGGGTTTTTGAGTTTTCCCCCCTAAATAAATTAGTGATGTAGCTTTGCCCCCTAAGTTGTTAATACTAGTAGCTTACCCCCCTAAATAAATTAGGGACATTTTTGTCAAAAGCTTGATTTTAGGGGGGTAAGCTACTAGTATTAACAACTTAGGGGGTAAAGCTACATCACTAATTTATTTAGGCGGGAAAACTCAAAAACCCCATTAAAGAAGATGTTAGATGTATCAGTAATAATAATGCAATTCTGAAACTCAATAAACCCTAAGCGCTTCTACGAGGACATAGCCGCCTGTTCAACAAACTGCCCTTAACACAATAGCTCGCGGGTACTCTCAAAGAGAGTGATGCTATACCCCTACAGCGAGGATGTGTCCAGGATAGAACTGCCCGATGTATGAATGTCAGCACAACAATCAACACCCAATCATGACACTAGTGGAAATCAGCCATTTTGCTACACTAAACAACTACACACTTTCTTCGTAGCAATGGGTACTACGGCCAAAGTGTGTAGCAGATCAAGAAATGGGGTAGCAGATTTGACACATTTTATTTACATGTTTGCCATCAGCTCTGCTACGCACATCACCACTACCATCATCCGTGTTAAAACAGCTGGGCCCACTGCACCTTATCACTTTTGTCTGCTCGGTTTCGGAAATCCGACAGAAAAAGAAAATATATATTTTTTTTCTTCCCTAGAAACTAAAAACAGATCTAGGTTTCTCTTCTTCTCCCTGTTCTCTTCATTTATGTTCTCTTCTTCCCTCTCGAATCAAAGACTATATGATTCTGGTCACTAAAAAATGGAAAGGTTTATAATCTTTGTTGTACTAGGCATTTATCTAGGGTTGTTTCACCATCATCAGGTATAACTAAGTTAGTTTAGGATTTTACAATTTGATTTTTTTTTCATGTTTTTTGGTTCCAATGGTTTGTTCTTAAGGTTTTAACGCTCTGATTTGTGTGTTTATCAGGTACAATTTCGAATTAGGGTTCCATTTTCCTCCATCTTCTTATTCAAAGATATGTCCGTAACCAATGAAGAAGTCTAGGGTTTTGTAGTGAATCAGTATGAAGAAATCTAGGGTTTTATTTAATTTTATTTATTCTTGGTAGATTTGTGATTTCTGATGGTTTTAGATGATTTTTTTTTTACAGAGATACGATTGAGAACGAGAACAAGAAGAGAAAGAAGGTTACTTCGTGCAGGTGAGATTTTCCGAAACCCTCACTTCATGTGTTAGTTTCTGGTCGATTTCACAAATGGGTTGGGTTTTTGTAAAATTAGGGTTTGCTGAAAGTCATGGTTTGTTAAATCGATTTGAGAATTGGATTGGTTTTTTTTTTTAAATTGATTTCAAAAACTGAATGGTTTTTGTTAAATCGATTTCAGAAATTTACTACATGGATTTTTGTTAAATGGAAATATCTGTAAAGTTCGGGTTTGAAATTTGGGGGTCTGATTTAGAATTCAGGGTATCTGTTTCTTGTATTTCTGCTTATATTAACTTCATCTAAGTTACAAAAACATGTCATTTTTGATAAGTTCATGACTGATATGTTGAGTACTGATCTTAAATAAATTGATTGATAATGCTAGATTGAAGTTAATGTGGGATCTAATTCAAGCAAGGGCTTCGAGGTTGCAAGAAGAGAAAACCTATGCAAGGAATTGTGGAGAACAAGGTCTTACTTCTGTTGACCTCCAAGGTATATTTTCTCATGATTTTCTCATGAAATTTGTATCGCTTTGGTTGAATTGTGTCGATTTGACAGATATGTTGGATGAATTGTAACAACATGTTGAGTCCCTTAACATGGCAAATGGTAAGTTAATGATCTGTTATTTGGTGTTGCTATGTAAGCATTGCATATATCTGTAATGCCCAGAACATATACAAATTAAGACTGTAAACATAAAATGTTTTCCACTGTTATACATCTGCAGTGTTAGATCTGTTAGATGTTATCCCAATATCGTATCGCTTCATGTATCGCTAATTTTTACTGTGTTTTGTTTATAAGATATTCATGGCTGCTAGCTCTTTTTTAGCAAGTAGTAAATTTATCTATCTAAAACATGGTTTATATGATGTGGCAAGAAGACATGATCATTTGTGGAGTGTTTGATGGTCGTGGTGTGTTTGATGGTCATGGCTTGTTTGGGCATTTTGTAACAAGACATGTCTAGGAATCGATGCCGTTGTCATTGTTGTGAGTATTCTAGAAAACCAGTCTTTATTGTAGGATTATATGTTTAAAGCATGTAGTTTAGGCTGTTTAGCATATGACAGAAATTATGGTTTGAAACAAATACAAGGAACTAACTTATGCAATTTTTCTAACAAGGAATCACAAAGAAAAGTCCACGTATGTACAAGGAATTAAGACAGTTCACTTACGGAACTCTCAGAGTTCTCTTGGAGTTGATATGGGTATGTGTAGTTTGTTTTTACTTTTGAAGCAATATAATATGATGAATTTCTTCCAAGCTTTAACTGTGGTATCCTATTGGATACTTAGACTAATTCGTCAAGGTGTAGTTAATTTCAAAGTTTTGGTGAATGTCAGACTATTGAATCATGGGGGAATTTAGTTATGTGTGTCTTTCTGCTGCTGCTGCTGCTGCTGGTGTTTAATTTAGTTACTCAATTTGCTGGGTTGCAGGTTGGTGTGGAAAAAGAAAATTGAAAAATCTATATCTCAAGGCAAAGCCATTGAAAAAACTTTTGTTAAATCTCAAGGAAAAGAAGAATCAAAGAAAGAGATGTCACTCCAGCACAAAAATGAACTTTCTGTTCACATCAAAGATAAGGGAGCTCTCATTTCTAACGTTGTCAATGCTCTTCAGTTGCCAAGGTAAACTTAGCATCTTGAATGGAATGATTGAATTTTGCATATATTTTCATTTAGTTTCCAACGTTGATTTTGCCTCATCTTTATCAAACTTAAACACAATATTACAAAGAAGAAAGACACTAATATGTCATGGTTTAGAAACATCATGCCGCAGTGGCACAAAGTTAGTATGACCACTAAATCCTGGCAACAACTTGAGTTAAAGTCTTTAAAACTTGTAAGAGATGTATTACCAAGCACTTAGTCAAAAAATTTCCCACAGTAATAATTGTAGTGTCTGCAAATGGTACATGTTACAGAGAATATTACTAATTTCTGAACTCTTGTAAAGTTACTAAGAATCAACTGTTGTATGTGATAGTGGGACTTTTTGGTCTCAAGTTCCATGTGTTTTATATGCACCTACAAATTTTTTCCTTCTGTTCATAGTTAGTAACAAAGACAATTTTATCTTGCAGCGCTGACATTATTAACTCAAAGGGGGTACTTTGAGAGCTCATTTGCAAATGACAACA